>JAZAYU010000062.1:3262459-3407835 GCA_038501625.1 Corbicula japonica | reverse complement strand
ATTTACACGATTTGGAAAAACGGCCTCGGCGGCCATCACAGATCCGGAAATCCGGCATAATCCGGAAAACTTTCACCCATGGGGGGATAACTTTGACAGAATGAAGTTATAAAATGAGAGTGAGTTTTGAAACTTGCTGTGATAGTTGCTAATATGTCAAACAATAGCTTCAAGGTTCAAAGCTCTGCCTTGAATATTTACTGAGAAAAGCAGACTCAAACAAAAAACTTAACAAAATTCTAAGTGAAAAATAGGCATAACTATTACAAAAAACTTTCAAGAGTTATGACACTTTGTTCAAATGGTTGCTATTAAGATGTTAGACAACTACTATTAAGTTTCAAATCTTTCAATTGAAAGGTTTCAGAAAAAATGACCCAAAACAAAAAACTTAACCCTTTCCTCCATATACATGTATATGCATTTTTACCCATGTGCGACCAGTGTAGATCCAGATCAGCCGACACATCCGTGCCGTCTGATCATGATCTGCACTGGTCGCATTTAGGTCAGAAATAACCAAACTTATCAAAAAGGGAACAGTTTAGATCCTGATCAGATGGCATGGATGTGCCAGCTGATCTGGATCTTAACTGTTCGCCCATGCAATAAAGGTGTATTTATGGAGGAAAAGGTTAATTAAAAATCCAAGTGACAAAGGAGCTTAACAATGACAAAATACAGTCAACAGGTCAACAGTTATGAAACTTGTCCTGATAATTGCTACTCTGATGTCAGACATCTATATCAAATTTCAAAGCTCAACATTGCATGGATACTGAGGAAATGTGGAACTAAACAAAAAATTACCAAATGTTGACACCAGCCTTCCCTCACAATTGCATATCCCAATCTAATAACAAGATTTTCCATAACCAGGTTTGACGCAGAAAACCTGGGTAATAAAACCAACAGCATCACAATCACAATGAAAGATTCAAAGACTTACATTTAAATCTGTTTGACCTTTCCTAGTGTCAGGGTCACCATTAGCTTCAAGGTCACTCCCTTCGCTGTCTTCTTCATCAGAGTCTAACAAAAATAAATTGTGAAATTTTAAAATGTTTCTGCAGTTAAATGTAAATCTACATTTCAAAGTTCTGCTGTGTATATAATTGTGTACACACTTATAGCTTCTTGTAAACATGAAATGGTTCTTGGATGTGAAGTTTGGTTGAAATATCTTGAAAGGTTGTTATGACATACTTCAGACTAAGACATACATCGGAAAACAGGTTTGTGATGAACAAATGGACATTCAGATAAACAGACAGTGCTCACGCTGTCAGTCAACATTGTCGCCATTTGCGATAATTTTACGTTTTTGTAGAATATTTCAAAGAATTGGCGGTAAAATTTGGCGATTAAATAATTGTCAAAAAGCAAGATATTGTTAGCTAATTTGCATTCACTTTGCCCTGAGCGGTCGCCACATTTCTGATAATTGTAGGTCATTAATCCCCTAATTAAACTAACAAAGTGTCACTAAAGATAATCACCTTGGCGTCCTTGCCTACGGGTCAATGATTGATGTTTGTAATCGGTAAACTTTGGGTATTACCATATACGTCATGACAAGGTTGTTACTGTTGCTATTTATATCTATTATGGATTCCCCTATCATATGTTTAACAGAGCAGACAAATATTTAAAGAATAAGAATAAATGATGTGTTCTTTTTGTCTAACCTTATAGTAAATATGGGCCAAATTCTAAATCCATCCTCAAAGCAAAAACCGAGCCGGATACTGTACCTCAAGTGATGAAAAGGACAAAAATTTGCGGTACAAATTGCCGATTTTTTAACCATGTTTAACAAGAAAATACTTCCTATTTTCTCATAAAATGAGTTTAATCAGCTGCTTTAGTTATTTTCTGCTTTGGAAATGTTATTTTACATTGCAATTTTCTACTAGTTTATTAGTAACTACATTTCTCATCCATTTTCGCGACGTCTATTTTTGACATCAGTCTAGTCACGAATCGTCTTTGCAACTACCCATTAACATATAAACTCATTATAAGCAGAAAATTTATGTGAATTTAATTAATTTGCCCAAAACTTTAATGCAATATTTTACATGGTTTGGTAAAGACTGCCTTGAAGTATAAAGACCGTTTTGGTACACAAATAACAATTTTACATAGCGGTGAATCCAATTGATTTTGTCTGCAATAGTGAAGCGAAGAATGCCTTATTATTAAAAATCGTCTAATTTTACCTAAAGCCAATTATTTTCATTGACTAGATTTAATTAATAAAGTAAATAGGTAATCAGTAATCTTCATTTGTATCTTAGATAAAATCATCTAAATTAAAAAAACAACAACAAATAATTAAAATGATTTCCCAGGCATGTGGAAACAACGCGTGAAACTTTGGCTATTAATTTATTTTTCAAAAATTTTCTGGCTATTACTTTAAAACAGCCAGCGTGAGCGCTGAACAGATGAACAAATGGACATTCAGATAAACAGAGAGACTATTATGTAACTCACCCACTGGGATTGAAGACGTAATAAATTATAAGATTTGTAAATACCAACCTTTATGTGACTGTAATTTACTGTTGTTGTTCAATGCTGCTACAAGCTGTTGGTATGGATTAGTATCACCATCTTCAGAAGATGTATCTGAATCAATTGCCTCCTGAAAATTGCATCACATGTATAGAGATGTACTTGTTTTGGCAGGGGTTGTGAGGATTAACTACTAATCTAATGTAAGTGTAATTGGACCAATCTGCAGCTGGCAGGTAAAAGGAGAACCATACAGGCATAATATAATAAAGAAGAAATCATCCATTGCATAAATTTTGCAGAATAATTATATATATTACCTCATTAACATCCTTATCTGGCTCTTCTTCCAGTACTGGGTCTGTCTTTACTCTGCAATAATTAAAATAACTTATTTTAACCCCTGAAAGCATTTGTCACATGCAACCCCTATAAACTCGAATCAACATGTGCATCACTGCAGCCCAACTGGGTTTACTCTACTTGCTATTCAACTGACATTTGTGGAACCGTTGACAGTTTTGCCATCTTAATAAAATAATAATTACTAAATTCAATACATACTTTACTGCCATTGAAGAGTTGGCTATGCAAGGTACAGGAGAACTTGGAACTTTAAGCCATGCATGACACAGGATTTTCCTGAGAAAATCATATTGTAACACTCAACTTCAAAAATCAGTAAGAGTAGGAAAGTTTAAGTATTGCAATTACCAAAATATTACTCTAAATTGTTAAACTTCTACCACATAAAACAGCTCAACAAGAGAATAGACCCTTTTCACATTGCTCCATTTCCAATTCTTATCGAAATGTGATTTCAGAACGAGGTGCCGTATGCTGACTCGCATATTAATTGTGAATTCTATGGGTTTAATTTTGTGCTCTTGACACAATTTCTTTAAAATTTAAAGTATTTGGACCCAAAAAGTGTTTTGATGTAAAACGATTATTACATATGGTGATTCCAAGAAAAAAGAAATTATTTTTTTGCAAAATAATCCCGTTTATTAGATTAAAACATGTGCTCATTTCAGGAACCAAGAAGAATCTAAAATAATTTAGGCTTATAAAAATTTTTTGCTTATTATCAGCTTTTATTTAATATATATATTTTTTATTTACTATCGTTCCACTCTGATGGCTTATCTTCTAGTCAGGCCTTAATAGCAAAATGTAACTCGATCGTTTTGTTTCGAGGCTTAAAATTAAAAGACAATACAAAAACTGGCGGACTTTAAGAGCCGCAATCTTTCTTGTGCTTATGAAGTTTGTCAAACAATCAAACTCAAGAAATTTAACTAATGAAAGGCACATGTTTAATCAAAGGCAACAAACAAGTGTGAGTGTTTCCAGGATTGTTTGTTTTTAAAATAAAATAAAAAATCACTGCTTTGTCTGTTTCTTTTAAAAGATTTCAGTCTTATTCCCACTTCAAGTTTATTCTTTAAGAAAACTGATAGGAAGTAAACGTGCACCTGATAGACGTATGCGGTCAATTCTAATCTTTTTTGGCAAGATTCAGTATACGGCAGTTGTCTGGTTAGAATAAACATCCTGTTATTTTGTGTCACTTCATCCATACCTAGAGGCTACATAATTTCATGCTTCGGTACGGATTTAAAACATCCCAATAAACAGTTTCAAATAAACAGTTCCTCTATGAACATCAGCGAGGGCAATGTGGTCATTTTCAAATATTTTGAGAGTTGAGTAATTGAGTAAAACCTGTCAAATGTCTCGACATTGCGTTATAATCTAATGTGTAATGACGCTGCCCAGTAGTTTACGCCTCGTTCTGAAATTCGGAGATTATATGGTAGTGATAAAAACATGTATTACAACGGTATTGGGAAACAGGTCTATTATCAAACTTATTTTCCTAATCATTCATGCCTGGTCACTTATTTGCTATGCCACTTTATTATACATTAACATGTAAACGGAAAAATAAGAATTCATTTGTAAGAAAATTCATGTTTTGCATGGGGCGTTAGGTCTTAAAATTTCTGGAACATAAACTGTTAGCTATATATAAGTGCTAATATATATGTGCCACTGTCAAATGTTAGCATAAGACCCCATTCGGTAAGTCTCTACTCGACTCTGTTTCTGTTATCCGGCTTCTGGTCGTGTCCGAAAAACGACTCCAGTTGAATAGCAACACATAATGGCACTGATATATAGGAAAGAAATTTACCCGTTTTCCTTTCGTATTCTTTTACCATCTTCTCTATAAATCTTTCGGTGTTTTTTCGACAGAAACTTTAGATCAATCGCCCTTCTTTTCCGTGTATTATTTCCACTTTTCCCCATGTTGGAACTGAACTCGTTACACGAAGTTCTGAGAAATATTTTTAATCAAACGACATACACCAAGATACTCATGCAACACGGTGTTATTCAATCATTGTAATAATAATAATAATAATAATAATAATAATAATAATAATCTCTTTATTTTAAGAAGGTAACTCAGTAAGACAAAATCTATGACAACAAATACAAACAAATACATCCTATGTGCAAGTATAAAAAGTTAGTCAAATGAAGAAATTGCTTATTTTCAATGAGGCCTTCTAAAATGGATAAACGAAAAACATATATTACAACATATAAAACATCAATACTTAAAGACAGACACAATCAATAATATACACTATATGAAAATTTCGATTTCGAATATGCATCATGTACAATTTTGTAAAAAAAAAACTATATATAAATACAAAAGTAACAACGGATAAAAGAGGGTTTTTTTTAATAAATGTATGGAAGAGACAGATCTAATCTCACAAGGGATATCATTCCATGCGCTCATACCTGTATAGCTGAAATATTTTTAAATTTAGTTAGTTTTACCTTTTAAGTGTTCAATATCAGTTCTTGAAGAAGATCGCAAGTTATACCGAGGGTTATTAGATACTTTTACAAGGTTAGTGATGTATTTTGGAACCAAATTATGTATAGATTTGTAGACCATTTGTGCAGTGGGATATTTACATCTTGATTGAGGATATGAAAAAGATCTTTCGTAGGTGTGCGAACAGGTGTTTTAAGAATTATTATGCTGCTCTTTTTTTGAATATAGTATACTTTTTAATATTGTATATTCTATTTAAGTCATGACGGTTACCGTTACTCCAAACAGTACAACCATATTCAAAAGTAGATGCAATATATGCATTATAGAACACTTGTTTCATTTCCATTGTTAGAAAGTATGATATTCGTTTAAGTAAACATAAGTTTGATGCAAGTTTCTTACAAGTTTGGTTTATATGTGTACTTCAGTTAAGACAGTTGTCAATATAGACGCCTAGTAATTTTTGTGATTTTACATTTTGAAGCAATTTATTTCCCACAGATAATTTGAGTTCATGGTTATTATTGATCCTTTGCTTCGAATGAATGATCATACATGTTGTTTTGATTGGGTTTATGATCATGTTATTTATTGAACACAATTTTTTGCGTTTCGTTTAAACTTAACTGTAGTTTCATTTGTACTACTTCTAGTTTGAAATCAGATGCGTGTATAGTTGTGTCATCAGCATACATATCGATATTTTAATTAATCGTTTTATTTTTGAGAGGTATGATTTGAAATCTACTTTCGGTTTGAACCAGAAAGTAAGCTTTCCTTGAATTTCTTGAAAACCCTAACATCATTTTGACGAATTGGCACTTAACACTGTAGACCAGCATATACTTATTTCAGGTATGAGTTGCTTTGGTATATTGCCCATGAATTTCAGAGTTCTCATGCAACGGTTTTTCTTTTGTTTTAGTATGTGCTTGGTAATTAGAACATGAATAAGACTAAATTGAGCTTGCAAACATTAACTACATCCTTAGCTAAATACATTTCTTTACTAAAATCTAGGTGGCAATTAGTATTCCCCCGAAAATTAATTTTTGAAATTTTAGCCTGTTTTCGCCATTTGCAATGTTTGCGACCCCTTAATGTATGATTTTTGTTTACTTTAATAAACGAGCTACATTTATTTCGCCAGATGTTCCCAGATAGCAGACATAAGTTGGCCCAACGTTGGCCCAACGAAGATGTTTGCGTTGGCCCAACGAAGTTTGCCAACGTTGGCCCAGCGCCTTTTTGCTAATTGGGGCAACGTTGGCCCAACGGTTGGCTCGACGTTGGCCCAACGCCTGAATTTTCATATGTGTACGTTGGCCCAACGTTGGCCCATCATATGGTTTTCCCCGCATACAGTTGGCCCAACGTTGGCCCAACACATGTTTCCACGCATTTGTTGGGATAATAAATGAAAGGAAATAAAATCAAAATACATTAACAAAATTTTAATTTTAATTCCACATCAATGAGTGAATACACAGTATATCAACAAAATATCATATTCCCTCTCATGCAATAACATTATGTTAAAAATATGTTAAATTAATGATCACATCCAATGAAAATTACAAATATGCTGATTTTAGTATTAAACTCGGTATATGTTTTCCCGAACACAATTAAATATGAGCTGTGTTTAAAATTTAATAATTATGTATATTTTAGTATTTAATTAAGACATCGGCCCAACGTTGGGCCATCTTACAATAAGTCCCATGCATAAATACAACGGATAATCTTCGTTGGGCCACCACCAGAGATTAATGTACAGAAATTAAATGGTTGGCCCAACATTGGGCCAACGCAGATTAAAAAAGGCTTGGTTCACATAGTTTGGCCACCGTTTGCCCAACATGGAAATTACGTTAACGGGTTTCAGTGGTTGGGCCAACCATATCATGTTATCTGGGTTGTAGTTTGTCCAGTCTTTGCAACTTTTGTGCACCTATCATGCGTACTTGATTGTTAATATGAGAACCTGTTGGGGCAAGTGTGAGGTTGGTGCACCTTGGAACCTGGTTTAAACCCCCAGTGGCAATTTGTTATGCCACTGACAGTTCCAATGCGGTATCCCCAAAGGTTCTCTTTTTTATTAATTGTTTGTGGCGTCCTATTTAAAATTGACATACTTATATCAAACATGCTCTCTCTCTCTTCCTCTCTTCTTTTTCGCTGCATGGGGAGGCTGTGTTTTGTGAGTGTGGCGATTCCTGATATGAATATTTTACTTTTTGCTTAATTTCATCATTATACCAACCAGGTTGGCGCAATCGCTTTACACGTTTTGATTTAAGTGGTGCATGTTTTGACAAAACATTATTTAAGATATCATACAAACAATTTAAAGAGGCATTTGGGTCAATAAAATATTCTATACTTCCTAAATTGGATAGATTAAGGTCTGCGAGGAAGGCTGACTCGTTAAAATTTGTAAACGATCGGTAAGTTATAGTTTTATGTTTTTCTACATTTTTAATATCATTTTTATATAAAACTAAGTTACATACTTCATTAGAAACACACTGATTTCTCCACGTTATTTTTAAATATAAATCATCTGTAAATTCATAACAAAGAGTGAAATATGCATATCAGGAATAGTCATACTCACAAAACCACAAACAATTAACAAAAATAAGAACCATTGAGGTTACCGCGGAGTTAAATCAGCAATTACACGTTTAAAATAAATGCTCTTTATGCGCAGCTATCAAATGTAAGTTTTTCTACAGGTTGTATCTTAGAAATGTCTTGTAAATGGTATCTTGAATGTTTAACGTTTTGGGAGTTTAATAGATGGGTTGGAGCTATTTCACCAAGTCATTTATACTTTTTCATGTGAAAACCTTTCAAGGCAGTGTGAAGTTGGTGCCCTCTAGAATCTGGTTCACATCCCGGCCGCAGTTGTTTGCCACTCTAATCAAAGCGATAACCCCTCTTGTTTTCTTTGAATTGTTTGTGGTATCTAATTTGAAATTGTTATTTTATTAACCCATGCTCTCTTTTCCGTTCTGTTTTTTTTTTCTAAGGAAGGCAGTTTTTCTGTATGTTTGCTATTTCTATTCACAGTTTTTTGCAAACTTCTGCAGTTGTGAGCCATCTGCAGAACTTATTCGAATTCGGAAAGTCGACTTGATTATGATTCTCTGTTATAAGCGTATTTTTTATTGGATGTTTGCAAGAATGTCGACCAATCAGAATCTCTGACTAAAAACCGGAAGGTATAAATGGAAATTCTACGGCGAAATGGGCGAAATGGAAATTCTACGGCGAAATGGAAATAAAATAATACTTTATAACATTTTTAAATGAAAAATTAATATTAAAATATTTGAATAGATATTCATTGTACATATATGTTAAACTTCAACAAGTTCTGTCCATCCATACTATAATCATTGCAGTTTATAGCGTCGTCTTCAGATTTTTATGTACCGCGAAATGGAGATCTAGAACGTCGAAATGGAAATTAAAAACATCCAAGTTACATTTTTTATGAAAATTAATACAAAAAAAATGAATAGATATTCATTATACATATATGTTAGTTTTCAACAGTATCTGTCCATGTATACCATGTACACGTAGTTATTGCAGTTATTGCAGTTTATAGCGTCATGTTCAGATTCCTATGACCGCGAAATGGAGCTTTAGACTGACGTCGAAATGGAACTAAAAACATCCAAGTTACATATAATAATTAAGAAGTGTAGGCATATCTATTTTAATGTTAACAGATTTTTTTAAAAAATCTCTTTAAAATGAAAGATCAGAAAAAATACATAAACAAACATAAATTCATTATATTTCATTAAGATTTAAGCCGGGCCATGGTGATTCATGAAACGCGGTAGCTAATTTGACCGCCCGAAAAGAAGAAATACATGCGAAAAGAAAGCATATCATTTTTGTTTATTGACCATTTCTAAAAATTTCATTTTTCAAATGAAAGATCAGGACAATTTACGCTTAATAAAATGTCTTTTTATATGAAGTTAAGATTTCTGTTCAGAAATTACGAATTCATTGAATGCGATCGCTAGCTGAGTTCCCGACAAGAAGAAGTAATTGTAAAAAGACAGAATATCTTTTTTATTGAAGACCGATTTTAAAAATTTCTTTTTTAAAACGAAATATCAGGAAAAATACGCTGGTTGACTTGTCTGTTTGTATTTAATTAAGATCCTATCTAGAAATGAGGAATTCACTAAACACGATCGCTAATGTCAGCGCCCGAAAAGAAGAAACAACTGCGAAGAGACGGCATAACTTTTCTATTTATTGACCTATTTAAAACAAAAATAATGAAAGATTTGGAAAAATACATTAGAAAACATTATTTACCTTATTTCATTAACATTTATGTCGCGAACTGTTAATTTTTAAACACGGTCGCTAATTTGACCGCCAGAAGAGAAGAAATAACTGCAAAAGAAGAATATCTATTTTAATTCTGGACTGTTGAAAAATATGTTTAATTGAAAGAACAGAAAAATCTAGACACCCTTATTAATTATTTTAAACTATTATTTTAGCCGTACAGTGCTAATTTAATAAGAGCGGTCATTCGTTTGGTTGTTCTCAACACAGTGAGTCAGTGCTTTCCAATGAAGTAACAAACAAAGAAACAAACAAAATAAGTATTTATATTAATTAATTGTTGAATTAGTACACTAATTTGAATTCAATATAAGCAAAAAGTTATAAGAAAGCAATGCATATATTACCCATGTTTTTTTATAATGAACATGTTGTATCATAAGACAATGTTCATTTGTATAATTCTGAAAATTTCTGTTCTGTTTATGACTTTAATAATTTATTTAACAAAATAAAGAAAAATAAATTGATTATTTCTGCTACTCGTGTAAGTTAAATTAACATGCGGTTAATTTTTTAACAAACGTTCCTTCTGCAATTCATTTATCAAGAGTATCAGGCAATTCGTCATGTGCCACACTTATCATATCACAAAATTAACTCCTGCGGTGCAAGCGCTACCCGGTACATGTATCCAAGTGTTGAGCATATGGCACGCGCCGGTCATCCGCTAATTATATAATCAGATTTCTAATGTTTTTCATTGGTTGGACATTATGTATACGTCCAATTAGATAATTTCAAGAACTGAAATAACTAAAATTAACACTAGAAGTTTCTTTCAGTTATGATTAATAACAATAACAAACATATCCTTGACAACTACCACTCAAATGATAAAACGGTTGTTGTCAGTACTGGTGACGAGAACTGTTGATTCAATTCTGTGTCAATATGTCTTTGTGGAGACGAATAGAGGAGTATAGAACTCCGGTACAGATGTTGCATTGAGATGGTCATAAACAGATAGAAAAATTGTTAATCGTCGATTGTATGAGAAAATGCAGTTGCTGTCCGATGATTTGTATAAGGACACTGTCAGTTGTACTCGACAAAGTTCATATTCTTCTTCTTTCAGAATTCTAGCTTTGTTTAATTTATTGAATATTCCTATAGAATGTGTGTACCCCGCAATCAATGGGCACGCGCTATCTCGCTTTTAAAGCTTACAATACAACATTCAGACCACCATTCGCTGATCCGGAAAATGCCCATATAACCATTATGTGGACTAGTACCGTTGTACCAAAAAGAAACGAGAAAGTACACGACATTTTGGAATCACCGTCAATCGGAAAAGTGTCGCCTACAGAACCAGCCTTAACATCTCCCAATAGATACCAATGTCCTGATTTTGCCTTGGAATCCTTGCCAGATATAGAAGAGCCAATATATCAAACAAACGAAAGTTCTAAAACCCGGACGACAAAAAATACCAAGAAAAGTAAAACAGTGCACGAAACAACAATGGTACGCAGTATTATGGAATGAGATTTTACCGAAAGATGTCGGGCCATTAGAAACAGAAAAAGGTGAAATATGCATATCAGGAATCGCCACATTCAGAAAAAACAGCCTCCCCACACAGTCAAGAAGAAGAGAGGGAGAAAGCATGGTTAATAAAATGATCAGTTTCAAAAGAGACACCACTAACAATTAGCAAAAAATGAGAACCCGAGGGGTTACCGCCTTGGAACGGTCAGTGGCAAATCAAATTGCCACTGGGGGTTTAAACCCCCAAAGAGATAACTTTAGATTAAACCCAAACTTTCATCATCATCTTGCAGATTTAGATGTGTGGACCGACATGTCTCACAGCAGGAAGCCAAAGAAGAGATTTGTGAGTGACAAAGGGAGAGAAAAAAGAATGTTATTTTTCGTCAGGAAACAGAAACAGAACGGCTATAAAACGCTCTCTGCTGGAAAAAAACCACATCAACGCAAAAGAAAGCGCTTAAAAAGATCGAGTTCACGAACTCCAAAATCTAAGCGTCAGCTTATTGCAAATTAGAAAAGAACGACGAATAAAATATGCACCGACAATTATTACCATCAGCTGATGGGGTATGCACATTCGCCATTTATGCTCTGTATATATGTTTTGTATGTACATGTATTATATTTTATGACATTTTATATAGATAAATGTATTCTGATATTTTTAAAATATATTTATTTTAATGACGACAATCATAGACCTACCAGGCCTGCCAAAACTTCTTCATTAAAAATCCGGAGATTTTGCCTGAATATTTCGATGATGATGCTGAGGATCATCATCATTATCATCATCATCATTATGATGTTGTTGTTTTAATGTATTGTTGCTGCTGTTAAGTATAACTGTGACTAAACTATAACTGTCACTAAACGATGATGATTATGATGATGTTTTTTTTCAAAGAATTTGATATAATGTATTTTGGCGTTTTGTGACAAATGGGTAAAGAACCTGTCACTTAAAAATGGTTTTTAAATATTGTATTGTTCATTGCTTTACATTCGGCTAAACTTGCTAAGATCCATTTTTAACATGCATCAAAGAAAATAAATACAGGCAAGTGTAACATGAAGGTCCCTGTTTAGTTTATGACACGTGGTTATTGTGTGATTGTGCCGAAGGCAGCTTGTCACTGACCACGTCCTCGTTATCTCGTAATAAACAGGAAATGTGCGATGGTGCAATAGAAAAACTATAACGTCCACTGCACAACTAACTTTAACATTTAAAGCTTTAATTAATCTTTTTGAATTTTTTATACAAATCCGAAAATTTTGACTGTAAATCCGGAGATCCGGAGAAATAACTTAAAATCCTGAGATTTCGGATAAAATCCGGAGATTTGGCAGGCCTGACCTACTACTGCTGTCATTGCTGTCATGCAAAATAAAATGTATCACATGTGCAGTGTATTAAAAAAACTTTTGGAATGAATGAAAATAAAATATGAATATAAGAATTGAAGAATATCTGTTATTTTATATACTGATTTTATTTCCACGTCCCAAATTACCATTTCGCGGTACATAGGACTTGTAACACAGGACGATAAAGTAAGAAATAAATTTCAGCTTAAACAGTATGCACAAAAACGGGAAAAAACAATTAGTTGTCTAACATAAGTAAGGAAAATAAAATGGATAAAATACATTTGGCTAATGAAATTATTTATTATCTCTTACCTATACTGTCATGTATATTTTTACTGCACTTTTAAGTATTTTTAAATCCCATTTCGGCGTCCTAAATTTCCATTTCGCGGTAAATAGGACTTGTAACACAGAACAAAAAAAGGCGATATAAATACAGTACAAACAAAGACCTATATTATATATATAGGTCTCTGGTACAAATTACAAAGATAAAATTGAGAGTTTAAACATTGGATATATATCTAATAAATAATATATCAAATTAATTTTACTTATTGTACTATTAAACCTTCTTTTTATTCGTTTACATTTCGCCCTTGGATAATTCCATTTCGCTGTACCGCGAAATGGAAAATAAACTACAACAACCTGAATCGGTACGGTAATTAAAATGATTTTAAAAAATACATTTGGCAAATGTAAATATTGAGTATCATTTAAATGAATGATGTATATTTCTTATTTATTTAATGTATTTGGATGTTTTTTTAAATTTCATTTCGACATCCTAAATCTCCATTTCGCGGTACATACTAATCTGAAGACGAGGCTGTAAACTGCAATAACTACGGTATAGATGGACAGAACTTGTTGAAATTTAACATATATGTACAACGAATATCTATTCAAATATTTTTGTATTAAATTTCGTTTAAAAATGTTCTTAAGTATTATTTTATTTCCATTTCGCCGTAGAATTTCCATTTCGCCCATTTCGCCGTAGAATTTCCATTTCGGTGTTTATACATACCCACTAAAAAACTGTCTTTCTGTGTCAGGGTCGTGCATGCCGCCATTTTGAAGCACGCTAGACAAAACTATTAAAAGCCTAAAATCCGCCGATTTATGATAAAATTTTCGTTAGAGATAGGTATGCCGTCGACGAGCGAATAATCGTTTTATTGCTGAAAAGAATCTGTAAACTTTATATTTTCAGAAAAAAGAATATTGCGAACATGAAAGCCGGCGTCCGCCGTTCGTTCTGCCGCCTAATTTGCATAATTGTATCATAATTATGCGCTTGTGTAGAAGCCTTGAAGAGATTTAACATTGTATCATTGTACAAATTATATGCGATATATATTGTGGCACTTGTTTCCGACCGATTCGAATGTAAAGTTCCCGGTGCACGTTCTCCGTATTCAAATTCGTGTTTTCGCACTGCAGATCTAGAAACGTTTTCAAAAGACAGAATAAACACGTCAAGTTGAACGTATGTTAATACTAGTAATTCAAAAGGAAATTTATGTCTGTCGCATGCAGAATCAGTTGCATACAAAAACTCCGATCATACAGTGTTTTTTCACTTTCGGGGGAAGGGGGTCACAGCCCTTTGGAGGGGGAAAATTGTGACGCGAACAAAGGAAAGGGGGAAATTTGGAATATACTTGCAGCCTGTCAAACACAACAAAACAAAGGGTTCACTGATTTTTTAATTCAAAGAAAGTCAGTGGTCTACAGTGAAATGTCTCTTTCTCCCTCTGCAATTTTATCAATTATTCTTGTCAATGTATTGTCTATCGGTGGGGTATCCATTAAACATATCCTGACTCTGTGCGCTCTGTAACAGACTCCAGCAAAGGGGGAATTTTTTATCGGACATGGGGGAAAAATATATACTATTTTGAGGGGGGAATGGGACCCTATTTCTCCCAATATTTGGCATAAAAAAATCACTGTCATATATTTGTAACAATTTGGATTGAAATCAAATTTGCATATCGAGTCTTGTAAATTTTAATGACATTGGGCCTGTAGTTTGCATCTGTACATAAAACAGTAGCTGGAGTCAAAGTACAACAAACATATTTTCTTCCGTATCCGATTTGAGATGCGTTTCCACTATCGAAAAAACCCGAGCACCCGATGCTATTCACTGTTGTCTAACTGCTCAAACATTTTGCAACATGCGGATACTAGAAACAAGTGCCATGCCGTTTTGTTTTACTGTTCTTACTAACCGTAATTTCTGTTTTATACAGGTAGATTTATCGAAGAACCGAAGATCTTGCGTTGTCAATTTAACATTTGCACATATATGTGCTCGTCATGGAATTGTGGTAGTTAGTCGTAAAATGTACATTATTTAACACCAGAAGTACCGACTTTACTGTAGTAACCATTTGTACAGTATTTGATGTGCGCATTTGTCTAGAGCTTGTAACATTTTTAAGAGTCCAAAACATATAATATATTATATTGCGTGACATAGCACGTTTTGTCGTTTTCTTGGGGACATGAGACATAGATTTGTATTGGCTCACACATACAGGAAAATGTTGTTGAAATAATTTATAAAAACTATGTTGGTTGTTGGCACTCTTGCTGGATGAATGAAGTTGCGAATACAGATTTGACACTGCGTTTAATTTCACCGTCAATGAGACATTCTTTAAGTTCAAGTTGACATTGATAGCATTTGCTTTTACGGTCTTGTTGATTAAAATGTTCCGCATTGCAGAAAAATGTATTTGTTAGAAAAAAATTGTATCGGGACAAAAAATCCGTATTTGCAGCAGTAAATTTGATATTTGATACTTAGTTGCGATGCGACATAATCCTTCAATGTATTTTTTTAATTTAGGCAAATTTTTAAAATTTCAATTGAAGAGGAACCTATTCAAATTAAATTATCTCTTTGCTAGGCTCGTTGCCTTTTTGAAATTCGAGTGTTTGCGTCTAGGTTTTCACTTCAAAAGCATTTTTTCACTATTTGGCTTCTGTCAGCACAGACAACAATTGCACATATCATGGCTTACACCAATTACCACCAGCAGAATTCAACAGCAGCAGTTGTGATTGGAAGGTATTTTAGTGCTTGATGCTCCTGAATACCTTAAATTTAACCATCTTGAAATATTTCAAGTTTAATATGTATGTAAATTGTCTGAAGAAAACTAAGTTATAGCTCTAGATATTCTCTGAACTATTTTTTGAAAGTGTGGAGGTGTGTGTGATAACAAGCAAACAGCGTAATGTATTTGCTTTGTGGCTATTTTCAGAACGGATATAGGCAAATATGCCTGTGAAGATTTTTGTTGGGAACCTGTCCTCGGACACAACAAATGAAGACATCCGTCCTCTATTTGAGAATTATGGAACAGTGGTGGAGTGCGATGTCTTGCGAAACTTTGGTTTTGTGGTAATGCTTTCACATTTTTTATGCTGCTGAAAAGATCTAGGGTAGAATAAAGTAACTGCTTTGTCCATCTGTGTCCATCTACTTTGCTATTTGCAGCCACTGGATTGAAATCTATAAACCTCTGTGGGAAGCTTCACATACAAAAAAAGTTGTTCAGCACATTTCAGCTATGTCTACACGCACATTTTCAGTGATTTAGGCTTGATTTATCAGAGTTACGGCACTTCTATTAGTGATAGCCAATGAGTTCTGACACTTGCATGATCTGTGCAGGCAAATCAATAAATTCACTAACTAAACCAAATTTTGTCTAACCTAAAATTATTGCCAAAAGTTTTTAAAAAAGACTGATAACATACCTACTCATTTACAGAAACATTTAAGTTATTTTTCTCCGTCAGAAAATGAGGATATGCCATAGAAAATTCAGTATTAACATCTTGAGGAGTTGCAGGTGATTTGTGCTAGAGATCCTTGTTCTTGTATCTGAATTGTTTTGTTTAGTGTAATAAGTATTAGTAACATGAATTGAATTGAGCAATTTCCATATTTGTGTTATGTTTTGTTTTAGCACATGTCCAGTGAACAAGAGGCGGAGCAGGCCATAGAAGAACTTACAGGGACAGTAGTCAAGGGACAGAGAATCAATGTGGAGGTAAGTCAAATTTATGTTCTAACTTCTATTTGCTTGTTAGAAAATGGAAATACTGTACAGAATCTTTTAAACACAAATAAACTAAGAAATATTAGTTTTAAAAATATTAATTATAATTTATAAAAGTCTCTTGACAAAATGATCTTTACCCCAGTTTTAGTGTTTAATTTTATGAATGTAAGATGAAGAAGTGGGGGTTTTCAATTTTAGCAGATCAAGAAAATCTAACTTTTTCCATATTGAGTCCCATTTTGACTAAATATTGGGATCTTGAAATGCAAGAGAAATTGTCAATGAATCGATCATCTGTGTGATAAAGTCTAAATATATACAGAATATGACATGAACAAATAAATATTTAGCAATGGAAATTGCAGTTTTATGAAACTTTTATCTAGCATGCAGACTGTTTAAAAAACATTAGTGCATTTTATGCTCATTGTGACACCTTGAAAGGTCATAGACAAGATATGTCTATGGGTTTGGAAGAAGCCAAGTTTCTAGTGGGATATTATTTAACAAGAGTACATTTCTTTCATATTTCAGAAGTCCACAGGGTCTTCTAGAGGTGGTAGAGGTGGCGGTGGTGGCAAAATGATGGGGTATGTTTGTTTGGTTGGATATATATTCATAAAGGATAATAAATTTTGGAGTGATATATCCTTCTGTTTTGGGAATACAGAATAGGAAATTTTACTGGAACTTGTGTTGAAATCAGGTGAAATAGATAATGAAAATTCATTAGGCCTAAAACAATATATAAAATAATAAAGGCCAAAGATATGCTTATCTCATGGGTGACAAGAGTAGATCCAGATCAGCAGGCACATCTGTGCCAGCTGATCTGAATCTATGCTGTACGCTTCTGTGAGAAATAACCTAATCTACAAGTGATGTGTAGGTTGATCTTGAATTACACTGATTGCCCATGTGATATTCATTTAATAGAGGGCTAGACAGATTTTATGTCCTTGACATTTATTTTCATGGTTTTAAATAGTTCAAAAGTGTAATTGTTTAACATTAATTTTACTCAGTATACAGGTTTTATTGCCTCTGATGTCTGATTTAGATCTGCACTGGTTGCCTCCTGGTCAGAAATAATGCAATAAATTTGAAAAGCAAAATGTGTAGATCCTGATCAAAATAAACATGTGCCAGCTGATCTGGATCTGCACTGTTAGCTCTATGAACTACAGCCATATTCTATGGAGTAAGTTATTTAGGAAATAGAAAATTTGGTCATTTTGGAATTTCAAACACAATTTGCAGAAGAAAACTAGGTCTTGTCAATTGGTGTAAAATCATTCAAACAAGAACAGTGCTTTTCACAGATTTCGGCAAACTTGGTATTATTTTAAAATATATAGATCTGTAATAATAAAGTAACATGATAAAAATGAAAATGACATTTATCTGTAGAAAAGATACACATGTTATGATTTAAAAAGCTAGACACCCAGTGACCAGTTTCTGTTTTGTAGTGGTCGTGGTGGCAGAGGAGGTCCAAGGGGAGGCGGAAGAGGTCGAGGTGGTCCACCCCGTGACCGAGACTATGATCCCTACCCACCCCCAAGGCCCCATCCATATGACAGAGACCCATACGGTTATGATTATTATGACCGAGCCTATGCCGACAGACTGCCCCCACCACGAGCACTGCCCCCAGATGATCGAAGATTGCCATACGATAGAGAAGATAGGCTCCTTCCACCCAGGGACCCCTATGATAGATATGCAGCAGCCCGGTACCCTCCTCCAGTAGACAGATACGCAGCCTATGACCGTTACCCACCGCCACCAAGAGCAGCCCCAGCTGATCCATATGAGAGGCCGCCTCCAGATTATTATAGGTACAGGTTAGTGTAGAGACTTAAACTATGTTACCTAGTGAAGTCTTTACAAAGAAAAACAGCAAAACTTTACAGGCCTGAATGGAATGGAAATTAGGTTAATTTGATAAAATCTGACTTAAAGGCTTACAGTTTTAGAAAATTTCACACAAAAAACGAAACATAACATTGTTTACAAACAGATGTGAACTTTGAGGACATTTAGAATCTGTGTTTTGCCGTTTGGTTTAGATGTAGTTACCACTTAACTGTTGTTTTAAATTATAATATCACTTGTCATTAATGTCATTGTTGTCAATAACAGTTGTCCACAGTTAGTGGTATACAACCATAGTTGTCTCTTGAAGACTCGGGCATGCAACATGCTGATGAATCATTTAATATTGCACAGGTTTAGTTTTTTGCTCTAGCAAACTGGCAAATTCTTATCCTCGCAGTGTTTTTTTTCACTTTCGGGTGGAAGGGGGTCGCAGCCCTTTGGAGGGGGAAAATTGCGACATGAACAAAGGAAAGGGGGAATATTTGGAAGATACTTGAAGCTGTCAAACACAACAAAACAAAGTATTCACTGATCTTTTGCTTTGCTAACACTGCAGACTTCCCGAAAGTTGAAAAAAAGTGTCAGACATTCGGTCAGACAAGATGTGAAAATCTGTCTGACCGAAACAAATTCTGTCTGACCGAAACATTTAAAAATAAAATAAGCAAAACACGGTATTGAGGGAGTTTTTATTTTTCTTTATGTAGCATATAGAGGATATTTGTTTTACCATTGTAAGACAGAATATATTTTCTTTTTTATTTCACTTAGAAAATCGCCTGATTTACTGGAGAGTAAAATCACTCCCTACTATTACATGATCAGTTTTTCAAATTCAATAGTTCATCTTGGAAGTCAAAGCATTAACGATCTTTTATCCATTTTGTATAAAATCTACAAACCAGTAAGTGTTTTTGGTATTTTTTTCTTTTGCAGCTTTTCTTCATTTGTTACTTTTCTCTTTTTACCGGGAATTGCTCCAGTGAAATATTTTTAAAACGCCATTTTGTGAGTCCGAAATTACGAAATGGAAATAGGTGAAAATGGGCGAAATGTAGGAAACGGTAGACTCCTACCCAGTCGCAGTCAGTCGTTTTCTGATGAAGAATGGTCATGCGCAGCGAAACAGTCAAAGAAGCGGCAGTGGTACGAATTGTCATGAAGACGAATACGTAAATTATTGCACTCGGATATCCTCACTTATTTCCCTCGGAACAGTCTCGAGTAAAAACATCGAGCAAAACTGTAATTTAGCCAATAAAATTGGAATATGCAGATCAAATGTTTGCCGGACAATCGGTCCGACAATATATGAAATCATGCCGGACCGGCCTAAAATTTACCGGACAGGTCCCACGGTCCGGCGACTTTCGGGAAGTCTGCACTGTAGTACAACCAAGTAAATCTTGCCTCATACTTCCCAGAGTTGAATGTTCTTGCATCAGACAAAAATTAAGATTTATCATCTTCACTATCATTTTCACTATCATGCTTTTACTCATTAGGGGAACATATCGAACCGTCCGTAACAGACTCCAGCAAAGGGGGAATTTTTTATTGGATGTGGGGGAAAAATATTTTGAGGGGGGAATGGGGCCCAATTTCTCCAAATATTTGGCATAAAAAAACTGCCTCTTTAGGCATTTGTGCAAACATAAGTGCCAGCAAAATAAAATGATGCCACTTGCAAGTTCTTGTTAAACATGTTTTACCATCATTGATTTAAAAGGTTGGCGCTACATTTAGTATTGTTTTGTTTTTTTTCAAATTATTTATAATTTTTTACGTCATTTTTATGTAATTCATTTACATAAAAAGTGTATGTCACTTAACTAGTCACTTTCAAGATGAAATACAAGTTTTGGTTTTGCTCATTTGAATCATGGGAATTCTGACCAAAACATAAAAAAAAAGAATCCTAAGTAAAAACTCCTATCAGTTTTACTTTTGAACACAATCGAAAGATAAAAAATTAATGCTGTTTGGCTAAGTGCATTATCTTCACATGCTCTATTCATCTTTCATTGAAGACTATTGTAAAGTAATGTATTTGTAATGAATTTATAAAATACATTTGTAAAAATAAACATTATTCTAAATTTATCATTTTGTCATTTTTCTTAAGATAATATAAATGCAGACCAATCCTTGGCAAATTCAAAGTAGAATTTTTACAAGTCTAATAGTAAAATTAAACTCTTTGTTTAACTTAGTTGCAAAGCCTGTTTCATGCCTGAAGTTCATGAGATGACAGTTTAGTAAAGAAATACAAGGGGCAGTATAGTTTGCTAATTATATATGTTCCTTGTTTTCCCTGATTTCAGAGCGTACGATGGTTATGATGACACTCCTAGGTGAGACTTGATTTTTTTCCCATAGTTGCCCTGTCTTCAAATTAAGCTTCACAGAAGTAATTGATATGTGCCAGATGGTCTGAAGTTCTTCAACTCTTTCCTCTGTAGATACACAGTTATTACATGGGTGACCGGTGTTCATCAAAATTAGCTAGAACATTCATGCAAGTCTAATCAGGAGCTTAAAATGAGGTTATTTCTGATCATGACGCAATTTCTGACCATGATGCAACAAGTGTAGGTCCAGATAAGACAGCACAGGTGTGCTGGCTAATCTGGATCCACACTGGTGGCTCATGTGTTAAAAAGGTGTGTTTATGGAGTAAAGGTTTAAACCCCTCTTCTAACATTTACAAAAATGAAAATATCTTAATTTAACATGCTGAAGAGACTATGGAAATTAGACTTTTGAAGACTGGGTAAACAAACTTGGAGTGGCACTGCGGTTTGAAAGCTTTTGTAATTCAGTCTATGATTTGGATTGTTGTCAACATAATCAGATCATTCTATAAAATTTGTATTGTTCCTATCAGCTTGCATGGCTTAACAGTTTTATGCAATTCAGGCTTGGGTTTTATTCATTTCTTGGAGTATATGCGTTTCTTTCAGACTTAATGGTTAGATGGTGTGTTAAAGCTCTAAACAATAAAATCTATAACAACTCTCCTAGGGGAGAATTTAATTTAAAAAAAAAAAGCATTGGATATCTGGCAGGATAACTATTTAAAAAATGTTTTATGCTTTGGAAAACGTGAAGTAGCAATTCTGAGGTTTTTTATTTTGAAAACCAATGCATACTACTAATGTTAGATATTTTGGATGAACGATTATGATTTATGGGAGATCAATATTTTTTTTGTTCAAAAAGTTAAACCAACTCCAATTCAGGCATTGATAGTAATTAGAACTGTTGTATAACACTAAGTTATTTGATAAAATATTTTAAAACCAGTTGTAGTTTTACAAAAATAGGCATAAACTAAAGTAATTTTGAGGACAACAATTAAATGCTCTTTTATGAAGATTTGTTTAAACATGTTTTATTGTTTTAGTGTGTTACAGTCTTTGCTAGGTGAATATTCTAGAACAAAGTTAAGTTAATAAATCTTTTTCTTTGGCTTTGAATAAAGTACCAAGCAATGTCCACTTTATTCACAAAAGAGAAATGCCAAAAGTACAAATGTTGATGTTTTTTGTATTACCTTTTTCCCTTTACTCCATATATAAGCCTTTTTATTCATGTTTGGCCAGTATAGATCCCGATAAGCCGGCACAAAACTGCACTGTTAGCTTTTTGGGAAGAAAAATCCTAATGAATCAAAAAGCGAACAGTGCAGATCTTGATCAGACAGCACAGATGTGCGGGATGATCTTGATCTACACTGTTTGCCCATGCCATAAAGGCGTTTATATGGAGGCAAGAGCTAATGCTTGTAAAAAAAAATCTGGCAATGTTGTAATGTTCATATCTATATTATATTGTGTTCTTTTAAATCATTTTTATACATTCACTTGATGTTGGGTCTTATCCATTGCCCCTCTACTAGTGTCTAAAAGTTTCAGTTTTGAAAACTATCGGTATCATCATAAACATCTTCACCAGTAGATGTTTATGATAGTCGGGGTCGTTATTACTCCATGGATATAGTGCTTGTATTTTATGTGCAAATAATGTTAAGTCAGATCAATGGGCATATCCTTGAAATCTGATCAATATCTAAACTGTTTGGTTTAAGATTCATTAAATGAATTTCGACCAAACACTGCTTCAATGTTTTTAAGTTGTACATAGTAAAAAGGAGTTTTCTGGAATTTTCATTTTGTTTCTTGTAAGTCTGTAATGGGAAAACCTGTCCCTCTGTTACTATTTATGATTAATTAAAATGTTTATGGGGCAAACAGTGCATTTTCTTAAAGTATTTTGGAAGATTACAAACAATTGGATATTGGAAATAGCCTTGAGATCTTCCATGCATTTTGAATTGTATACCACTTTATTCCTGCAGCTTAATTTCAGATACTTAAATTTTCAGGCGTCCGTTGGCTTCTGATGAAATGCCCCCGCCCCCAGGTACACGGCCATCAGCTAATGGATTTGATGACAGGAGACCCTTACCAGCAGATCCAGCTGCTGGGGGAGAAACTTTCAGCAGCTCCTACTCCAGCTACTATGATAGATTTTACAGCAAGGCTCCAGGAGCTAATGGAGCTGGCTTACAAGGTGCACCAAGGCCAGGTATGCCCCCTGCCAGCCGAGGGCCGCCTCCTCAAGCTGCAGGCCGTGGAGGCCCACCTCTGAGAGGTGCTCTAGCCGTGGCTGCAGCGGCAGCAGCAAAACGACAAGATCAGAGTATGCTCCAGACTGGACCAATTTATTTTTAACAGACAGTCTAACCAATATTGAATTTTTTACCTGGCCAAAATTGTTCATTGACCTTAAAGCTGACGTACATTTCATTGGAACCTCGTGGTTGTGCATAATAAATGGAAGCCATAGTACAGCAAGATGGTCCGAATTATGTATCTCGTTATGTCAGGCATGTCAGTAATGGTCTTGGTGGTAATAAGGGCATTTTTATTACTTGGTAGACTTGACCATGAGCTGAAACAAATTGAGAGAGCATAATACTATGAACAATATAGTGGTAAGAATATGTAGTTGTTTGCCTGTACGATTTGACTATCTGTTGCCAGTGAACTGTTGTACTTAGTGCTTTGTGTTATGGCTTGAAGTATGATGTTATATGCATGGCAGAATTGAGGGAGTCCTGAGGAATTATGCAGTGACTGACAAAAATAGACATTTAAATCTGTTAGGAGAAAACACCATTTGTTAAAAATGTTGGCACAAACTTTATTTAAAATACTAGTGTATAATTTCATTTCTCTTTTGAAGTTTCTACATTCTGCAGAATTGAGAACCGATTAAGTGTTTACTGTAACTAGAAAATAAGTTTGTTTCTTGCGGTAATGTTCAGTCCTACAAGCATACCGTCTTTGAAGTGAAAAAACAAATCCAAAAATCCAAGATCTGCGCAAAGTTGGGGAAAATTAGAACAGTTGATTACATTGATCATTGTACCAGTACCCGAATTTCATTTGTAAATAGTATCACCATTGTTGTTTTAACACATCTGTTGTTTATGTTGTAACAAGTCTTCTTATTTGCTACAGTATGCCAGCTCCTTACGATATAATGAGGGAGGGAAAAAATTGAAAACTACAAGAACGCACATTTATTGTTTAATTAAAAGACTAGCTTGTTACTTTTATTTTATATCGTACAGTATACTCTTGCTGGTGAATTTGCCAATCAGGGAATTTAGAGTTTGTACCTAAAGATCTTTTATATTGCTTAAAAATCCTTATCATTTTACAATAATGCTTGTAAAAGCACATTGTTTTATGATAAATAAGTGCCATTTTAAGTTCTTAAATGATGTACACACAATCCTCGATATAATTGACAACAAAAAACTAATTTGCATATCTGAGCAAATATTTGTTAGAACTTCCGGTTTAGTATTTCAATAACGAAAATTGTGTTTGAGGATTTATGATGCAATATATTGATGTTGTAAACATGTTTAGACATTTTTTATTGTAAAATATTGTTTGTCGAAATAGAACACCACCTTTCTTAGCTGTAGATTCAATTGAAAGAAATGTTAATATTACAAAAAAACCAATGTATGAATAAAGTACATTTATGTCCTTGATCTAGTTTGCTAAATACCTGGATCTACTTTGCTAAATAATGTAAAGATAATAGATCACCTGTTTCAATCATTGTCGCTACAACTTGTCATAATTTTCTAAATAAAAGAAGAAAACATGTTATTTTGTTCTGGAGTTATTCGTTGAATACTTTTTGTCTGCATCTTAAATAGGAAAAAATCGAATTGAAGGTAGGAATAAAACTGAAAGAAAGATACAATCCTTTTATCAGAAGGCTGTAGAATTGCTGATTGTCCGTCTGCCATTATGTCTTAACACTTGTCCGGATTGCTTAGCTCATTTGAGTCGGAGGCTCATGGCGAGCGATGGTGACCGGTCTTCGTCTTTTCGTAAACAGATTGCTTCAAACAACATCTCTGAAATCCTAGACATGAACCAAATAAACACTGAAACATCCTGCCAGTAACCTTTTCAGCAGTTTTTTTTTAAAAATAATCACCAACTGTTATCCAGTTAAGGGACTTAAATTCATAATCTGAAAACATCTTATCAAAAAAGCGTAAGTCGGATTTCAGATCTATTTTGTTCAAGTTCTGGTGTAATCTTAAGCCCTTCTGATGCCCTGTCTGAACAATATCATATGATTATACCGACATCACTTTTCATGCAGTAGGATAGAAAATAGACTGGCTACAATAAAATAGACTGGCTACAATAAACATTTTGTTACGATTCATAAAAATATAAAAAGATACTTATTATCCGTCTAGTGTCGGCCCCGATACCTTTGTTAGATAGATTGTCGTGTGTGTAACAACAATAAGTCAAACGTGACTGAATGTCAGAATTCTCGGAAAATGAACGTGAACACTCCGAGGAAAGTTGAACTTGTCACGAATACTCTTAAGGTGAAACTTACAGCAAATGTACAAAAAGGGAGTATCACATTAAGACACTTGTCACCATGTGTTATGCTTCATATTTATAAAAAAAGTTACTTCCTCAGTATTGCCTTTCTTTAGGCTCTGGTAGTCTGGTAAATACATTCGTGTTGTCCGTCTGTCATAAATCTTATCTTTTGGACCCTATATTAGAAACCCCCTCGAGAAATTTCAATCCAAACTTTCTACAAATGTTCACCCTTAATAGGCGAAGTGTCGCGTCCGGTGACCATGACATTACATCTTGGGCTTTGCAAGGTTAGTATCACACTTGAGGGTAAAACATAGTGCAAAATTGAAATGTCCTGGCATTAAGTTTGTAAGGAAAGACCTCCAAACTTAGCGGAAATGTTAACCTAAATGAAACATACAATTACATGATGTAGTTTAATAATTCCTTATTATACTATTACGAATAAAATATTGTATGCATCAGTCAAATGTTGAATTTATAATAGGCAAGCCTACTGAACAAGTTATGACGCGTTTGGTTTCTCGCTTCGAAATATCGAATTAAAATCACCGGTCACGTTAACTGTGGTATCTCATGTTAAAAACACATGCTCTCTTTTTTCTGCATCTTTTTTTTGCTACATATAGAGAGAAGAGTTTTCTGAATATGGCTGTTATTGATGACAAACAATATTTGCTCTGTCATCAGCTTAACAACGCATCTAGTATGATTTCTTTAACTTTGGTGCAAATTACTGGCGAAAACAGATCATTTTACTACCAAAGGCTAGGTTAAGAAAAATGAGAGGATTAAGGATTGAATCGATATTCGATGATCTCCCTTTGGGTATGGAAAACAGTTGGGTTGTTTAAAGTGTGTGAAGCCCGACACATAAATAGTCTCATTAATACTGAAATTAAGAGAAGAATTCATGATATTACGACATTATTGAATGACTGTTGAAACAGCCACGTTGACGACAAAGTGAATGACGGCACGCTTTTTCGCAGCAACTCGTGGCAAAACGTGCGTGCTCGGCGACGTCACACGTCAAAACACTGTGCAACGTCCAATAAATTGTCAACGGTTCTACTGTAGCCACGCCTTTTAAAGTAATACGTCACACTGTTTACCATTAGAAATTATGATTTGTTAGACAAATAAGACTTCATCGTAGAGGACAAAATTGAAGTGTAAATATATTGAGGTAAAGTACATTTTCCTGAAGAAATATAATACAAGCTCATCGAACTTCATTGACAGATATGATGAAAATCAGCACGTTTCGGCATGCATGCCTTAGAATGTTTGTTTTGAATTTTGAATACATCATCTGTAAAGGCCTTTAAATACACTATAAATTCAAATGAATATTAAACAAAATATGAGAGGGTCGTATATTATTTCTTTACGAAAAATGTTGCCGTTGATTTTCCCAGGAGTTCGAGAAGAAGCATATTAATTTTCCACACAGATTTGTCATATTTGCGACAAGTGTAGTCACAGACAGTCCTTATAACTATGTTATTTTGCTGCTTATGTTGATTATAGAATGATATTTTTACCGCGTTATGCATAATAAGCAATGTCGTCTGCATAAATCTATGTAGCGTTTTCAAGGATTGACTTAAGCTGTCTCAAGACACCATTTCCGGTCATCCGCGCACCAAATCATATTTATCATTATCAAATTCTGTGCTGAAGATGATAAAACCATTCTCAGTTTCATAATCTCGGGGCCTGGATATCGTGACAGATATGGGTTAAATTATGTCATATTAAAGGAAATTGTCCTGCGCATGAAATTCCAGAAGCCTTACTGTTATCATTAATACCGACTTTTACCAGGAAGCTCATCTTAACTAAGGACTCACTAACAGGTTTCAGAGTATTTAATTCAGCCGTAGGTTTCTTTTATCACTTTTTATGATGCCAGTTTAAAATACGTACACTTGCTACATAGTATTAAATCTGGTACTGATGTTTCTCACGGATACTATCACGTAGAAGTGTTTGTACCAAGGCATTTTCGAAAAAAATACTGCTTTTATGAATTGGAACAGATTTTTTTTCACCGGCTTTCAAAATGTAGTCTATATTTAATTCAACATTGCGTTTAAATGGGCGTTTACAATGTTACACACATTAAAAAGCTTTTAATCAAGGAGATTATGCACAATTTTCAAGAGGAGGGCCATTTTGGAGCAGACGGGTATTTTTGTTGCTTTCAAACCATAAAATCTATAACAGTAAGATAGATAAAAAACAAGGAAGTTATTGTTTTTAGCTCACCTGAGCCATAGGCTCATGGTGAGCTATTGTGACCCGTCTTTGTCCGGCGTCCGTCGTCCGTCAACAATTTCCTTTAAACAACATCTCCTCTGAAACCACTTGATGGATTTAAACCAAATTTGTCCTGAAGCATCCTGGCACTGATGTCTACAAAAGTTGTTCAAATCATGACCACAGGGTCAAGGTCAAGGTCACTGCTGCTAAAAATAGAAATTCAGTCTGCTCAATTACTTGAATTTGCTTAGGGTTATTGACTCCAAACTTGGTGTATGGGTAGCTTATATCAAACGGCAGCTTGGGGTTGCTACCCAGGTGTCTGTGATCAAGGTCAAGGTCACTGTTGCTAAAAATAGAATTCAGTCTTTGCTCAATTACTTGAGTTTGATTAGGCCTATTGACTCCAAACTTGGTGTATGGGTAGCTTATATCAAAAGGCAGCTTGGGATTGCTACCCAGGTGCCTGTGATCAAGGTCAAGGTCACTATTGCTAAAAATAGAAATTCAGTCTTTGCTCAATTACTTGAGTTTGCTTAGGCCTATTGACTCCAAACTTGGTGTATGGGTAGCTTATATCAAAAGGCAGCTTGGGATTGCTACCCAGATGTCTGTGATCAAGGTCAAGGTCACTGTTGCTAAAAAAAGAAATTCAGTTTCTGCTTAATAACTTGAGTTTGCTTTGGCATATTGACTCCAAACTTGATGTATGGGTTGCTTATATCAAAAGGCAGCTTGGGGTTGCTACCCAGGTGTCTATGATTAAGGTCAAGGTCACTGTTCCTAAAAATAGAAATGCAGTTTCTACTTAATTACTTGAGATTGCTTTGGCCTATTGACTCCAAACTTGGTATATGGATAGCTTATATCTAGAGGCAGCTTGGGGTTGCTACCCAGGTGTCTATGATTAAGGTCAAGGTCACTGTTACTAAAAATAGAAATTCAGTTTCTACTTAATTACTTGAGATTGCTTTGGCCTATTGACTCCAAACTTGGTATATGGATAGCTTAAATTAAGAGGCAACTTGGGAAAGCTACCTACCTGTCTGTGAACAAGGTCAAGGTCACTGTTGCTAAAAAAAGAAATTCAGTTTCTACTTAATAACTTGAGTTTGCTTTGGTTTTTTGACTCCACACTTGGTGTATGAGTAGCTTATATCAAACGGCAGCTTGGGATTGCTACCCAGGTGTCTCTGATCAAGGTTAAGGCCACAGTTGCTAAAATAGAAATTCAGTTTCCACTTAATAACTTGAGTTTGCTTTGGCATATTGACTCCAAACTTGGTATATGGGTAGCTTATAACAAGAGACAAATTGGGATTGCTAACCACTTGTCTGTGATCTAGTCAAGGTTACTGTTGCTAAAAATAAAAATTCAGTTTCTGGTTAATAACTTGAGTTTCATACTCAGGTGAGCGATTCAGGGCCATCATGGCCCTCTTGTTAATTATTTTGATAGATGGTATCAGAAATTGGCAAACAGCAACTTGGGCTATTTAAATATTTTTACTACTGAAACCTGGTTAGATACAAGTCAGCTGATAAATGGTTTGATTTACCGCAGCCCAAACCTGTGTTAGCCATCGCTGGTCTGTTACCGCTGGCCATTATGGATTGCATAGAACTGTTGTTATAAGTGTTGTTTTTTTTTCTTCCTAAATGTGTTTATTGGTGTGGCGCCAATTCCGAAATTAGAAACTGCTGCATCGCAAAAGTATATACTAGTGGAAATCGGTTGTTTTGTTTTTGTTTTTTAAAGATAATACATCAAAAATGAAATGAAACTATACTTAATATATGAGAAATTACATAACATATTTTAATAAATAAACAATGCAAATCAACAATTTTATCTAAATTGCATATATGCGACACGTAACATATTTCCTCGAACATTGGTTTACTTCTGCTTTATACTAATACTACTGTACTTGTGGTTTACCTTTCTAAAAGTTAAAATCAAATGTAATGGGATTATTTCAGGTTTACAGAAATATTGTAATTCATTAAATATTTTTATGATTTTTTCCAATGTTTATATTTTAATTTCCATGTGCCTTTAGTATTAAAAAGTACAACAGCAAATCGGGTACTGTATCCCTACAATCACTACAATGTACAAGTTACGTTGGTGAATTTACTCAAACATATCCACAACTCCACAATGATGCGTGCAAAACAACACAAACATACAAAACATACCGAGACCAGAGCACCTGGAATTGACAAGAACACAATGAATAATATTACACATATTGTAGATTGTAAAAATCACATAAACACAATAAAGCACAATAAGCACAATAAAACATCTATGTTGATTAAGATGTCAAAAAGTTGGTAAAATTTATGCATATTCGCTAACGGGAAGATACAAGCTTCTTATTTTCACCAGGCATCGTCAAATACAGAACAGTAAATTTTTGCTGCAGTTCATTTTCAGGGCCAGTAGTTTGACCAGAGTAGTGGTCGTCGATTCTATTCCGTTGTGTTATTTCCAATGACCTACTTAAATATTTTGTTTGTTTTTCTGCTGTTCTAGCGTCACGCTCAATCCTATTTATTGTTTCGTAAAACTTGGCCAATAGATCATGGCGATCTATGTCACACAAAATTTCTTCAAAGAATGCGCCTGCAAAAGTCAATGAAAACAGTGTTCCTATTATCATATATAATTAAGCTTATTCTTCAAACGAATTCCTTTGCATGAAAATTGAGATACAAGCATGGACAAAACATGAAAGATTTTATTGTTACTCAGGTGTATTGGAAAAATTTCACCTTCAAAATCTATATACCTTGCAAGAAAAATAACTATAGAATGGGTACACTATTGTTTCTACCTGTCATAACGGTTGTTTGTTGTCTTTCTGTCTCTTTGCACTCCAGTCCCAATAGCAGCAGTTTTCTGTCAGCATCTATGCAACGTTTTATTACATCTTGTTTAGTCCAGTCATATCTCTCCATTAACTTACTCTTTTCACTCTCGGTAATTCTTTCGCTCACGTCATTAATACACCGACACAGTCTTAGGTCTAAACCTAAATCTTGCGCTGAAAAACAATCGAAACTAAAGGGAGCATTTGATGGCCAACACAAGTCAACGAAAAGCTTTAACATGCCCCAAAATATACTCTTTTCATTGATGTATTTGTCTTGAACAATTTGAACCTCACCTCTTATAGCAATCAACACAGTGTTTCCGCGTTTTACCTCTGTTGAAAAAGACGTAAAGACTGATGGGTTTAGAGTCGGAGCGCATCCCCTTGAAATCGACAAAAAATTGGGGAACAATTATTGAATGCGAGTGTGGTGTTCAATGTCGATTAGCAGAAATTTATATGGGAAAAAGTTCATGACGGCTGTTTACCGTCGTTGACGTGGAGTTTAATGGTCTTGGCTGACTGCAGCACTCGCATTTGATTTTAATCATACTTATTTAAAATCATGAAAAGTATTAATTTGATGTGTGGTTTTGTGTTTGCTTCGGTTATGAAATATTCTGGATACTTACACAAAGTGCACTGGGAATACTTAAGTAGAAGAACCTGTTCAGGGGTTGCTTCTTCCGTAATCAGCAAGTTGCGCAATTGTTTTTCTTTCATTTGCTTGGATTTCCATAATTTCTTTTCATTTTCTACATATTAAATTACGTTCTTAAGTCCATTTCCAAGTCCTTGCTTCTTTCCTCTTTAATTCCATTCAGTAAATCGTTTAAGAAGGTATCACTATCCGGACCAGTATAATTTATTTCCTTAAGAGACGATATTGTAAGTCGCAGTTCTTGATTCTGTGCTGTCAACCGTTTAAGGTTTTGCTGTATCTCTTGAAGTTTTACTTTCATGTCAAGATTTTGTGCTTCTGTAGCTTCTAGCATGCGACGCATCGCTGCAAACTGATCGTAAATATTCTGTAACTTGCGCTGCTGCTCAGTTCCATCAATTTCAGCTTGATCGCGACCTATAGAAATAAAATAGAAACAAGACTGTGTTTTGTTAAAATTATTTCTATTTAATGTTCTAATTTCCCATAATGTAACATGTCTGTGTTTGTTTGTTAGACTAGTGCATCATAGAACCTGATTTAAAACCCATAGTTTCATAATGCTTCGGTAATGACCGTTCCTCCACATGTTCTCTTCATTTGTTAATTGTTTGTTGTGTCTATTTTAATTATAACACAATAATCACGTTATGTTTTCCTCCCTGCTTTTTTGCTTATGGGGGGAGGCTATGCTTTCTGAATATGGCTATTCCTAATATGCCAATTTCACATTTCTTTATGCTTGTTTTAATACCGAGTTACTATCATATAGAGTTAATCGTTACCTTTGTTTATTCCAGTACCAACTACGTATTTTTGCTCGTATACACAAAGTAAATTCTTTGGCATAACAGTGGAACAAGTCATTGATTTTCTCGGAAAGTTTGTCAAGGCAAACAGGACCCGAGCTTGTGGTAGAAACAACTAGCACTGAACTGAACTGGAAAAGTGAAGTTTGTCGAATAACTTCGCTTAAAACGTGTATTTCGGATAAGAATAATAATATTTTTCCTAGGTAGACTCGTTATTGCAATAAGTATATTCGTACTATGTCACAATATACTAACATTTCTATGATTGAGGTCTCCTCAATTCAAATTCAATCCAAGAATTATAAAATCAATTTCTTGTAGGTGTCATATTTTATAATATTTTTGACAGCTATAATACAAACATACAAACATATTACATGTATCATATTAATAAAAAAACCCCGACCTGTCAAATCATATGGTTTGTCTGCTAGAACAACGGTGTCTACTTGCATCTCACGTAGTTCCCATAAATCCGCTTTCGTCTTAAGCAGACGCTGTAAAATACTTGCATACATTTCTGGCATTTTCAATGTTACGAGCAGATTCGAGCCTGGCTCTACCGCAGCGATTCGAACCTGTTCCAAAGGTGCACACACTATTTTTGCAACATTGTTCCTTAGTCGCTCAATCGCTTCGCTATTTCTGACGTCGGTTACGATATGAAATGTGACGGATGTGTCTCCAGTTTCTGAAATATTTCAATTTTATACTCAATCTAAATCATCATTCCTAGTGACAGCTGATAATGCGAATTTGCAGGAAGTCCGAATTAGACCTGGTTCGCCTATTAAGACAAACTATACTTACGGACAAAAGTCTTGTCCGGTATGTGTTTTTATAATAGCTGCGTAAACACCAACAATGCCAATTTTCAACACAATACTATCGGCATAATTTTTTTATGGATAGAAAGAAGACATTTATATGCATTCAATGAAAAAAGAATTTTGGAATTTTAGCCAGTACTGCTAGAAAAGTAATGTGTTGAAAATTGGCATGCAAAATGTTTCAATTTTCCAATCGGACAAGACTTTTGTAAATTAGCATATTTTTGTTGTAGGCGCGGAACATATAGTTTTTTTTTTAAGAAATGACCAATAAGAGTTTTAAGGTCTGATAATTATTCCATTTTAAGCTTGATAATCATGGAGCCTGCTGATTTTTTTTACACAAAATCATCGGCAAATATTTTCTGCTTTTAAGGTAGTTATAGAATTCTTTGTATTTGCAGATATTTAAAAATATTGTGTATTTGATTTTTTTTGTGATTTTTTAAATTCAAATTATAGCATAACAGATCGTAGTTTAAATTTTGTTTCTTTTTTAAAGCAATTTTTTCGAGTTTTATAGATAAGATTTGTCGAACTTTCAAGTGGATACTTTGTTGACTCCTTCTCATCACCTCCTGGCGTAAAGCAAACATTACAAATAAAAAGAGATTATGCGAAATAACCTTTTGCAAGATTTATCGCCGATACCCAGATTTAATTCAAATATACAGGCGCAGTTTAAAATCACTATTGCAACAAGGTATTTCACAGCCAATTTATTATGGAGACTTAATTAATAAACTTCTGTAAATTTAAAAAGAAAGGTTACCAACATGATCAACCCATCTACAGTTGATCATTATGCTGACCATTTTGGTTGCACGACGGTGACAGAGATTAAAGAGTTTATGTTTATAGGGAAATTTGTAAGAAAAAACAACAACAAGAAGCTCGTATTTGTTGATATGAGAACCTGATAAGGCAAGTGTGAGGTTGTTGCATCCCCCCACCCCCAGTGGCAATTTGTTTGCCACTGACCGTTACAAGGCGGTAACCCATCATGTTCTCATTTTTGTTAATTGTTTGTGGTGTCTGTTAGAAGCTGATCATTTTATTAACCTTGCTTTCTCTCCTTTTCTCTTGTTCTTGGCTGTGTGGAGAGGCTGTGTCTTCTGAATAAGGCAATTCCTGATATGCATATTTCACTTTTTATATGTTAAATCTTTTACAAATATCATATCAATATAGTTTGCGTTTGCGATATCATCTGAATATTTTTTTTCCAAATTAGAAATCTTATAATAAACTACACAGTTTTACTTTTTGTAAGATATTCGAGAACGTTTTGTTTATGATCGTGACAAATTGTTGGTATTGGCGTTTCACATATACTGAACAAAATAAAAAGTATCCACTTTTTAAGCTTATATTCTCATTAACACATTTTCATTTAATCACGAACGCATTGTATGGTGTTAATTTTCCACACCAAGAACTTAGCAACTGCCAGCCGAATAACAATTAATAATGAATTTTTGTAAAACACTACATATTCAATTAAAAGGGAGGTAATTGGAAATGGTTGGCATTTCTAGCGTTGTTTGTTGAAGACTAGTTGTTTTATTGATAAATGTTTTGTGATTTTATTGATCACAAGAGATGAAGGAATTTATTCAATTAAAAAAATAATGTAAATACTTTTAAGAACTACTGATTTTTTTCCTGAAATCCTCATTATAACACAGGGAAAGATAACTAAGTTGTGGCTGCGGATTTTCAAGAAAACTTTATCTCTATGCAATGATAACAGAAATGCACAATTTGTCACATAAAGAATTTTGAGTCATCATTTTCAAATTTTACAAAATTGGAGATAGGAAAGTGGATACTTTTTATTTTTGTTGAGTATATTATAAGATATGTGATTTTTTCTGCTTCATTTTCTTGCTTGAGAAATTGATTGATTGATTTATTTATTTATTTCGGTATGGAATACATATACATGGTCATTTAAAACAACATGTACGGTACAAATATATATAACACACATGTGTATAAATTAGCAATGACATGAACACCAACACCGAGGATAACACAGAAAAGAGAGACTCTTATTTCCATTGTTGTCCTCTGTGTTGGTGGCATGACATTGAGAGCCTTTAATTTATGCAAAACCTACTTTCAATTAAATATATCACAGTAAGAATTCAATTTTTTATCACAGATTACAATTTAAAGTATTGTTACCCATTATTCAAATAGCAGTGGAATAAATATACTAAGAAGCAAATGATAAAATTAATAAACCTTAAATATTTTACATTCAGTTAAATTTCAATAAAGACAAATTATATTATATCACAGTCACAAAGTTAAACCTATTACTAAAACTACTGCCAAGATAACAAGTCTCGACTTTAAAATGTAGTGATAAGTATATTTAAAATGTGTAGCACATTATTAATAGATAAAAAGAACAAAAAGATCATTATAAACTAAAAATGTTAAATGATAAGATGAAAAACAAAATAAGTTAAATCCATTCCTATACCGAAGTAATCAAATGTAAATTTGAAAAACACTTTTGAAGATTTAAAAAAAATAAAATTACAAACTGTCCATTAGGTACTTCTTAACAGATTTTTTGAAAGAAGGCAACCTGCTAATGTTAGATAAATCCGCTGGCAAACTATTCCACAAGGAACAACCCACAAAGCTGAAAGATTTTGAGCCAAAACCTTTGACCCTTGGGACTGCAAATCCACCCTTGTTACTTAACCTGGTTTTGTAGGAATGAACAGTGTCTTGTGGAATGAAATATTCTTCCATGTAATCGGGAGCCAGACCATTTTTAATTTTAAAAACATGACAAAGGATGATCTGATCTACACGTTTATTGACTGGTAACCAGTTGAGTGTACGGAAGTGATTTGGACCAATATGTGACCTGGCATCAAGATCAAGGACAAACCTAATCAGCTTATTTTGAGTGACTTGAAGTTTGTTTTTAAGAACCTGTGTTAGACTAGGATACCATATTGAACAACAGTAATCAAAATGACATTGAATTAAGGACATAACTAGAAGCTTCTTTGTATGTTGAGTAAGGTAATCCTTTTTGCGATTTAAAAATTTTAAACGTGCATTTGCCTTCTGCAACACTGACCTAGCCATTGCATCAAAAGATAATGTTTGACATGTTATTCATGTTGCGGATTTCCATATTTAAGTTTGGCGCGAGTCATATGTCCTTACACTTACATGTTATAAACTAGTACTTAATAGATTTAAACCGCTTCTAGGCTGTGTGAATAGTTTGAAAGATGAACTTACACATTTCGGCCAACTCCAATCTTAAATTCCTAAATAGGTACATTGCTTTAACACTTTGTATGTTATCGGTTCAATTTTTGACTAAAAAGGTCATTTTGCGCGCGCTAGATGACGTAGAATATGACCCTTTATTAATAAATTGGATTTTGATATACATAAAAAATAGTATTATACGACGTTTCCTTCCTCTCGACAGTACTGCACAACCCTTTCTATAAGATCTGGTCGGTTCAGAATGTAGAGAATTCTATTTAGGTATGTTATATTGCCTCTCAATATATATGTATGGTTCCGCATAAACCTTAAACAACTTCAAAATTGTGTAACACAGAGCAAATTACAATTAACCGTTCTTAATATTTAACATTTAAGTAACATTTGAACTAGATTATTTACTATTTGCTACGATATATATTTATGAATTCCGAGCGGTGATATTGCGCTATTATTATTCCGCAAATGAACGAGTACATATATCGAATAACAGAGCAAAAAGCAACCGCCAATTCCTAATAAATCAAAAACGAAAGCCCGAACATTCACGTGCGGATGAGGTAACCATTGTCACTGCATACATTCATCCTACATACCAGATAGATCACTCGACGTGGTATACAGTCAGTTCGCTGGCAAATACGCGTACCGAGTTCCATTTGTTTCAAGTGTTCCTCAACACGGACACGTGCCATACAAAAATATTTTTCGTTTCAGGCCCCTTTGCAGGGTTACCCCATTTATTGCAACATTAAATCATTACAGAAAAACAATATCAATATCTTACAAACAAATATTCAAAGTAAGATTATAGATAATAGAAATAATAAATAATTCAAATTAGATAATACAAACAAGAGTACTCCTATACGAGGACTGAAACATAAGAAATATTTAAAAGCACAAGGCATAAGTTGGAAGAAATTTTGCATCACATCGGCATCATAGTTCTGTACTTTTCTTAACATATTACTAATCTTTATATACTTTTTATACATTTGCAATTTATCGTTGTAAAAGGCCATTTAAAAGAAATTATTAAAATAAATCAATTAGCAAATTAGTTGATTAAGATAATAATGAACAACAAAAAAGAAATTTTAAAATATCAAAAACTATATTACAAACATCTGTTCACAAAAACCAATATTTTTGATGATATTCCTTAAGAAAATATTATTGGTGTAAGCCCTAAAACATTAAAAGAGTGTCAAATCAATAGGCTAGAAGGTGAAATATCTATAGATGAACTAAATTTTGCGCAATCAAATATGAAAAATTACAAATGCCTGGGGCTAGATGGCTATACAACCGAATTTTTAAAAAGTATTCTTGGAAAGATTTAGCAAAATTTGTGTTAGGATCGTTAAACAATGCATGCAGACACGGTAATGTGTCAATCACACAGGTGCAAGCGGTAATAACATGTCTACCTATACGAGGTAAGGATGGACTGTAAAAAAAAAATTGGAGACCAATCTCACTCTTAAACGTAGTATATAAACTCCTTTCATCTGTTATAGCAAATCGACTAAAAAATGAAATTATTCATAATGATCAAAAAGGTTTCATTGTCGGTAGATTTATTTGCGAGAACTTACGTCTTATATATGAGTTTGAATCTAAACTCCAAAATAAAGAAGGGCTATTATTATCGATTGATTTTAATCAGGCATTTGATTCTATTTTATGGAAATGTATTCACAAGGTTCCTAATTTTATAAAGTGAAAACTGAAAAAAATTGAAGTGAAATACACATTTTTTTTCGAACAACGTGTCATTGTGTTCAAATGCTTAATATGTTTTGTTTTGTACATTTACCACTCAAGGCAAATATCGACACATTGATCAAAATCTAAACAAGCAACTTAGTGTGGTTTGCCATGGTTAGATTACAAAGCTTATTTTGACAAATATGCTATTATTAACAAAAGAAGAAATAAGGTCAAAGATCTGCACTTTGTACTATCCCTGCGAGGCCAAGCTCAGGTTGTTATGGTTACTAGGGGCATGAAAACTAGGCCACACAGTTACTTTGCACTTGTTTCTGTCTTGAAGGAACGTCTTGCACCTCCCAACCAAACTGAATTTGTCTTAAAGAAACGTCTTCCACCTCCTAACCAAACTGAATTTATCGAGTTAAGCTTTGAGAACGTCGATAAAAAGCAACAGAATCATTTTAAAGTTAGGTCGGAGTTCGTCGCCTTGCCAGTCTTCCATGTCCATCTGCACCACACCATGTGCGTGAAAAACATTGTGTGGTGTAGATGTTTGTGGAGGAACAGTGGTCTATGGGTAGAGCGTCGGACTCAAGACACGGAGACTGCGGGTTTGTATTCCGACAGGGATGAGATTCGTCTGCAGTTTCCTCTAACAACATTTGGCGCGATTACTGGTTGCTAACCCATTAAGCAGTCATCGAGCGTGATTAATATATGTTGTAAGAACATTTTTCACAATCGATGTAAAATAAATAAGTTTAAATTTAATGTGCATGAAACACTTGCATAAAAGCTTTTTGATTTTTTGGTTATCTCAGACGTGCGTTTACGTATTAGAAAGGCACGGTTAATAAGCATTAATTCCGATGTGTTGTTGAACGTTAGTCATAAATTAAGGCTGACCAAAGAGCAAGACTTTCTTGCATCTTGAACAACCAGAGACAAAGGTCATTAATCATACATCTAAATTGCTAAACAAAATTGAAATGAGAATTTGCAGAACATATTGTCATCATTGAAAGATACTTGCTGTGAAAAAGTCTGGTCAATATGCAACTCATCAGAAATCTACGAACTTGCAATGTACCTTATTGCAAAAGAACAAGTCGTGTTGGCGGATTGCTGAGTGCGTCCCAAAAAGGCGTACAATAGGCTATTAATAGCTTTATTACTTATCAGATCGCTTTACATTGTATCATTGTTATCTACGAACGTATATACTAATAATCGTATATTACTAATATTGTGTTATCTATATTACTAATATGTGATAGGCGTGTGTAATGTTTCTGTCGAGCACTAACAAAATCATTCAATTTACCTCGTCCCAGGATACAACAGAAACATTGAAACAACAGACGTAGTTAGTAAGGAAAAAAATAATGTTCAGGAGTTGCTTCTTCCGTAATCAGCAATTGGCGCAATTGTTCTTCCTTCATTTGCTTGGATTTACATAATTTATTTTCATTTTCTAGATCATGTTCGTTCTTATTTCTCAGATGAGCCGAAACCAACCGACTGTTAGCATTAAGAATCCGAGATAAAAGCCCATTTCCAACTCCTTGCTTCTTTGCCTTTTTGATTCCATTAAGTAAATCAGAAAAGGACGCATCAAAATCTGGACCAGTAAAATGTATTTCCTTAAGAGACGAAAGTGTAAGCCGCAGTTCTTGATTCTGTGCTGTCAATCGTTCAAGCTTTTTCTGCATTTCTTGAAGTTTTTCTTTCATATCAAGATTTTGTGCTTCTGTAGCTTCCAGCATGTGGCGCGTTGCTGCAAACTGATCGTAAATATTCTGTAACTTGCGCTGCTGCTCAGTTTCATCGATTTCAGCTTGATCTCGACCTTAACAAATAAAATAGAAACAAGACTGTGCTTAATTAAAATCATTTCTATTTAATTAGATGAAAAATGAACTGTAAAAACCATCGAACACGACAAATATGAAAATATTGCAGGCTCGGTTTGATTGAGCCTGTTCATGGGCAGTAATGGAAATGCATATTACTTCTCACGCCGCCTAGCCCCGAGTTGAGCGCAACTCAATATTTACACTAATAAACAGTACAATTTTGATCCATCCTAAAAGATGGTTTGAACATGGCGGTGAACATGGAACCTTCAATGCAGTATTGTCGGAATGATACAATTCCATGTTCAGCAGCGTATGGCCCGTGATGCATAAAACGAGAAACCAATGGGCGGAACTAAACAGAATAGAATTTTGACAGGGTAGCTGAGAATACTAATCCTGCATATCACAGACAATGCCAAAGGCAAAATTTAAAAAGCAGGAAGTATATCCCTGGGGTGATTAAACAATATCCGAATCTAATTTAACTGGTAATACTATATGGAAACCACCCATGTATAAACTAGCCGAGATATTTCAACAAAAGCAATTTTAGAAGTACACTGAAACCCCTTTAAACCGGACGAGGTCGGGACTGAACCAAATTTCCGATTTAAAGGGGTTTCCGGACTAAAGGGGTTTTGACAACTGGACAAGATTCCAACCTTTTTTTCCAAATGTGGACATTTGGATCTATATTTTATACAGAATTGCATTGATCAGTTATAATAAATAATAGTCTCTTCAGCTTTTAACCAACAAAAGTTAAATGCATTATTTCATTACAAGAAAATGATCAGTACACTTTCTCCCCAAGATATTTAAAAATTAAAAATAAAAACAAACCAATTCATGTTATTTTTACATAACTGATTCATATTAATTGAGTGTTAAAGGAGAACTCCTTGAAACAAATACACTAGCCCGATGCAAAATATCACACATGTCCTAATTTAAACAAAAAGTTGTGACATTCAATAAACCTCAGTTTGTTGTCATAGCAATAATGACCAATTATGACATGCCCTAGCCATACACAAATTCATACAGGTCTGAACAAAACAACTTTCTATGACAATATTGATGAACTTTATTTACAGTGTACAAGTATATTTAAATGAAATTCAAATTTTTCATTCTTAAATGGACCGTTCATTTCCATGCTAACTTGAAAAATTTTATTTAGACTTTAATCTTGTCCGGTTTAAAGGGGTGTTTTATAATGGACAAATCCAATTTGGGCCATAATTCTTGTCCGGTTTCCTGAAAAAAGGGGTTTCCCGATTAAAGGGATGATTTATATAGTTAGAAGTTTGGGACCAGACGATTTGTCCGGTTTAAAGGGGTTTCCGGATTAAAGGGGTTCCGGTTTAAAGGGGTTTCGGTGTACTATTAACATAGCAAATAAGTATTGTAATCTTCTAATTTCCCAATTAAACATTTACTTGTATGTCCGTAAGACAAGAGCATCATAGAACCTGGTTTAAAACCCATACTTCGGCACTGACCGTTCCATGATGATATCACAAGCGGTTCTTATTTTTGTTTATTGCTTGTTGTGTCTAGTTTAATTATAACATTATAACATTATCACGTTCTGTTTTCCTCCCTGCTTATTTTGCTTATGGGAGAGGCTATGCTTTCTGGATATGGCTATGTGCTAATTTCACTTTTTTAATGCTGGTTTTATACCGAGTTGCTATCGTATAGAACTAATCGCTTCCTATGTTTATTGCAGTACCATATACATATTTTTTTCGAATACACAAAATAAATTCTTTCGGCATAAAAGTGGAACAAGTCATTGAATTTCTCGAAAATTGTGTTAAGGAACACTGGACTCGAGCTTGTGGTGTAAGTAACAACTAGCACTGAACTGAACTGGAAAAGTGTAGATTGTCAAATATAACTTCCCTTTAAACGTGTATTTCGGATAAGAATAGTTTTAATATTTTTCCTAGGAAGACTCGTTATTGCAATAAGTATATTCTTACTATGTCACCATATACTAACATTTCTATGATTGGGGTCTCTACAAGTCAAATTCAATCCAAGAATTATAAAAAGTATTTCGTATATGTGTCATATTTTATAGTGTTTTTGACAGCTATAATACAAACATAAAAACATATTACATGTATCATATTAATAAAAGAACAAAAAAAAACCCGACCTGTCAAATCATATGGTTTGTCTGCTATAACGATTGTGTCTACTTGCATGTCACGTAGTTCCCATAAATCCGCTTTCGTCTTAAGCAGACGTTGTAAAATACTTGCATACATTTCTGGCATTTTCAATGTTACGAGGAGACTCGAGCCTGGCTCCACCGCAGCAATTCGAACCTGTTCCAAAGGTGCACACACTATTTTTGCAACATTGTTCCTTAGTCGCTCAATCGCTTCGCTATTTCTGACGTCGGTTACGATATGAAATGTGACGGATGTGTCTCCAGTTTCTGAAAAATTTCGATTTTATTCTCAATCCAAATCATCATTCTTAGGAACATCTTATGATGCGAGTTTGGAAAAAGTCCGAATTAGACCTGGTTCGCCGAATAAGACCAACTCTTTTTGTTGTCGGCACAGAACATACCGAATTTTCTCAGAAATAACCAATTTTGAGATCTGAGACTTTATTTCCATTTTCAGTTTTATAACTAGGAGCCTGCTGATCCTGTTGATTTTTTTTACACAACAACATCGGCCAATATTGTCTGCTTCAAAGGTATTTTTCAAAATTTATCTTATTTGCAAATTTTCAGAACTAGTTTATTACTATACAAATAAATACTAATGTTGAGGTCGATATGTAGTTTTGCGGACCTGGGTAGTGTGATATCGACCGAGGACGAAGTCCGAGGTCGATATCACACTACCCAGGTCCGCAAAACTACATATCGACCTCAACATTAGTATTTACTTGTTATATCATATACCCTATGAATTTAAAGCATTCTGATGATGATGATGATGATGATGATGATGATGATGATGGCAAAGGTAGTTAATTCCCGGGGTATTTATCACTTTTTTCGGACTCGCGAGTACGGAGCTCTCGACCAATCAGAATGCTTTAAATTCATAGGATATATGATATTTTTTAATAACTTCTAAATTGAAATAATAGATTAAAAGATCGTAAATAAAATTCTTTGGCCTTGTTGTGGCAAAATATGTTATTGAGTTTCATAGATAAGACTTATAAAATTACACGTGGATACTTAGTTGACTCCTCATGACCGCGCGTAAAGCAAACAAGATATAAAAAGATCATGATTAAATGACCTTTTGCAATATTCTACAGCGCTCTGCGGGCTTGGTGATAAGCCAATCTACATTTGCTCATTATGCTTACCTCTTACCTCTTTGGTTGCACGACGTTGGTCGGGATTTTAGATTTTTGACGAATTATGGGGAAATCTTGTAAAAGAACCTAGAATATCGATTTTGTTTTGTTTTATCCCTGCCATCGTGTTCTTGCTGTTTTCACTCCAGTTGCTCTGAACTTGTTAAGATCTTTGAGTACCCACCCACTGGCGTTGGGCAATGCGGTAAGCTTCTTATGTTTTTATGATTGTGTGTTTTTTTTTGCATGCAACTTGTAAAGCTGATCGGTGGGTTGGAATTTCACTAAGACAACTTGCACTCGTGTGTTGATATGAGAACCGGTGAGCATGTGTGAGGTTGGTGGACCCTTGAACCTGGTTTAAAACCCCAGTGGCAATTTGTTTTGCTACTGACCGTTCCAAGGCGGTAACCCATTGGGATCTCGTTATTTGTTGATTGTTTGTGAGGTCTGTTTTGAAGCTGATCGTTTTATTAACCATGTTCTCGATTTCTCTTCTTTGCTGAGTGGGGAGGCTGTGTCTTCTGAATGTGGCAATTTGCATATTTCACTTTTTTATATGTTAATTCTTTCACAAATATCATATCGATATAGTTTGCGTTTTCAGTATCATCTGAATATTTATCCAAATAAGAAATCTTATAAAAAAACTAAGCGTTTTTCCTTTTTGTAAGATATGCGAGAACGTTTTGTTTATGTTATATAAAATAATATGTGATATTGGCATTTCATAATATGTGATTTTTTCTGCTTCATTTTCTTGTTTGAGGGATGCTATTCATGTTGCGGATTTCCATATGTGAATTTGGCGCGAGTAATATGTCCTTTCATTTATATCTTATATACTAGTATTTAATAGAATTAAACCGCTTCTAGGCTGTGTGAATAATTTGAAAAGGTGAGCTGACACATTTCGACCAACTTCAATCTTAAATTCCTAAATAGTTACATTGCTTTGACACTTTGTATATTATCAGTTACATTTTTTACTAAAGAAAGTCATTTTGCACGCGCTCGATGACGTAGAATATGACCCTTAATTAATGAATGGAGTCTGAAATATACAAAACTCGTTAAACAATTAATGATAGTAAGAAACGATACCAGATTCCTCTGTTTGCGAATAATAGTATACGACGTTTCCTGCCTCTCGACAGTACTGCACAGCCCTTTCTATAAGATCTGGTCGGTTCAGAGTGTAGAGAATTCTATTTAGGTATGTTATATTGCCTCTCAATATATATGTATGGTTCCGCATAACCTCAAACAACTTCAAACATGTGTCACATTTCTCCAAAGTGCGTTTGCCGATACCTTGCTCACCTGCGATTTATCGAACATAAAAAATAATATTAACAGAAAACTTTACAATTTACCGTTCTTCATCTTTTTTGTTTTTGGATGCGTCGTCTAAAATATTTACTTTGACAGCCATGATGCTCCCGAATGGTTCCGGTCAGTTTACGGAATTCGACGATGTCATATTAAGCAATTTGTTTTCCGATTGGCTGGCGTTTTAGACTACCAGCCAATCAAAGAAATCGTTGCAAAATTTGATATCGGCGAATTCCGTAAAACTGACCGAAACCATTCTGAAGCACCATGGCTGTCAAAGTAAATATTTGAGACGACACATCCAAAAACAAAAAAAGATTTTAGCGTATGATCGGGAAAAGGTACAAGTTAATGGTAGATAATGATTGAAAAATATGTAAATTATATATGGGCCGTGTGAATATTTCATAGAAGCGAACAAACTAGGTAATGCCGTAAACGAAATGGTTTTTTGCGATCATCTCATCGATGTCGACTAAATCGTTTGTCAATGTTTGAGCCGATATGAAAAGCTCTAGCAAAAAATCGGTTTTAGGAAATTCCAATCGGTTTTCGCGACATTTTAGCATAATGTAAGACTCATTTATTGTTATATTATTTTGTTTGTATAAATGACAAAATTTTTCAGTTCTTTGAGGTCACTTTCAGTGTATGTGACCCATCTTCACGGGAACCTTTATTTATATATATATATCAAAAAACACAATTTTTTTTTTTCTTTATTAGAATTTTATTTTTCAACAATGATACGGACACCTGTCGTTTTCAAAACCAATAAAATATAATTTATTGTATGGGTTAAATCGGTAGACCATTTCTATAAGAAACATATTGCTTACCTCGGAAAAGCGTTTTTATTTTAGTCAGTTCGTTCTCGTCTATTTTTTCTGCGATGTAAAGAAGGAGATCATTCAAACGCCACTCTAAAGGAGGATCTCGAGGAATGTCTAGTTCTTTATTTGACTGAACCGATAAAATTTTCATGTTCTCATCTGGCATAACTGACCAAGGCGTCACTGCCACGTCCAAAGGAACCGGCTTTGGTTCAACAGCTTCATCTCGCTGTAGCGGTCTTGATGCTATTGCTGGCTCTGAAGGAACCGCACATGATTCATTCGTTACGTTAAACTGAGTCTGGATCGGTTGGTAAGATGACGTATTCTGTCTTTGTATTGCGTCTGGGCTTGATCGAACGTTTGTAGTTTCCTCGTCCATTGATTCAACCTCTAAGTTAAATGGTCGCTTGCATGTTGTCTGCTCTTCGACTGATGAGGAATGTACAGAACCCATCACTTCTTCGTCAGGCACGGACGGTCTTGGCTCCACTGCTTCGGCATCCATACTGACTTCATCCATTCTTACCTCACACTGACTTACGGGAAAATTCTAAACGCGAAATACTTCCTTTATCGATGTGACATGATCCGTTTTATCTGACACTGACTTATGAGAATTGTCAATACGAGAATCCTTTATCGATTGTGCATTCTACAACTTAACTTCCAAAACCTTATAATCTTTTCTTATGAAAATGCCTAGGCTAATAAAAATAATTTATAGTTTATTAGGATCGTGATGTTCTATCCTATACTAAGTCGGTCGTTCATTAACTTATAATGTTTGGAATTATAGTCATAATATGAACACCTACATGTACAATGATAAACAAAGCAAAAAAGCCTTTCCATTCATACATACGATGTTAGTTATATTATATATCGTAAAATAAAATGCTGCGTAAACGATGAATGAAATGTTACATAGCACAATAATACTCATCAAAAAGATTTCTTCACAATAATTCGTCTAAAATTTAAGCATTCTGAATGTAAGTAAAACATGTTAATTCACCAAAACAATATTAGAGTGGGCGAGTGGCCAGGAATCATGGCACTTCTGTATTATGCTGTCAACAGTAAATATCAAGTAACCAAACAATACACAACAATAAAATGTATGATGGAACGAAAATTACGAAAGGCAGGTAATCCGAATTAAAAAGCGGGGCATACGTCAATGTTCTATATATAGTAAAACACCCAGACGTGTCGTGACGATGCGATGTAAATTGTTAATGCTGAGGTGCACATCCCGTTACTGTTCTCAGATTATTTCATTGTGTATTATACTATTTTGTACAAAACGAAACAAACTTGGGATCGCCTTATTACCCGCAGTAACAAGTTATCTACACTAAGTCATGTTATACAATCGGACAACACCTGCCAACATTTTGAAAAGATAAAACAGATAACATCTTTATCACCTTAAAGATTTAGCTCCGTGTACTAGTATTTGAATGTTTACCTTGTAAAATGTCACTCATTTCTATATGACTATTTAGTTTTGATAACCGAAAGGGGATTAGTTATGAATCTTCAAGTCAAAATATTATTTTTATTACATTTTATCTGCATTAAGGCGTCGCAAACATCATTGCAAATGGCGAACAGGTTAAAATTTCAAAAATGAATTTTGGGGAAAATACTTATTGCCATCTAGATTTTAGTAAAGAAATGTATTTAGCTATGGATGTAGTTAATGTTTGCAAACTCAATTTAGTCTAACTCATGTTAGAAATCTTCTTTCGGTTTGAACCAGTAAGTAAGTTTTCCTTGAATTTCTTGAAAACCCTAACATTATTTAGACAAATTGGCACTAAACATTGTAGACCAGCATATACTTATTTCAGATATCAGTTGCTTTGGTATATTGTCCATGAATTTCAGAGTTCTCATGCAAACGGTTTTTCTTTTGTTTTAGTATGTGCTTGATAATTAGAACATGAATTAGACTAAATTGAGCTTGCAAACATAAACTACATCCATAGCTAAATACATTTCTTTACCTAAATCTAGGTGGCAATAAGTATTTTCCCCAAATTTCATTTTTGAAATTTTAGCCAGTTTTCGCCATTTGCGATGTTTGCGACCTCTTAATTAAGATAACTAGATAAATGCAAATGTACTAAACTGCTAATGTAAGACAAAAATTAGATGAAAATTTAAGGATCACAACGTTTTATCCGCTGACATGAAAGATGCCGTTGATAACACAGTTACCGGAAGTATTTTTTATTACAATTTTTAACTTATGCGCATCGGATTAAACCTGGGATGTAAATATGTCTTTCACAATAGAGTTCTTTCAAATTGTTACCTCCCCTTAGCGCTCTCTAAAATTGAATTCATCTGTTTACCTCCAATTTAGAGAGATCATGCAACATAAAATATATTTCTTGAAGTAAACGCATTTTGTCAGAAAAACTCGAGACGCTTATATATGTGTCTGTGGCAAATATACAGTAACGTGTAACCGACATTGTCTTTGTTTTCAAATAAGACCTCCTGATTCAAAGTGGCAACCACTTCTTTGATTGTTTTACGCTTTTCACTGTCAAATCCTGTCGACCAGACTTTTTTAAGCCTGTAATATTCGAAAATTCGTAAAACTCGAATGAATTATGCTTCATCAAAATTATTATTAAAATTTATCATAAGCTTTAAGACGACACCGTGATCATGTCCGTTTATTCTGTTAGCAGTGACACAGTTAAATGCCCCCTCACGCTTCGCTTTAGGATAAAACCAATATTTTCGTGCCTAAACGTGGAGTACGACGGATGCGCACATCAATTTGATAGAACATTATTGTTTTGCCACTGAACGTTTCAATGCGGTAACCCCTCGGGTTCTCAATTTTTGTTAAGTGTCTGTGGTGTCTGTTTTGAAATTGTCATTTTATCAACCATATCAACCATTCCTCTCTTCCTTTCTTCTTCTTGGCTGTGTGGGAAGGCTGTGTCTTCGGGATATGGCAGTTCCTGATATGAATATTTCACTTTTTCACAAGAAGTAAATGTTAAAGCATTTACAAGTGCTAGGGTATCCAAGTTAAAAAGATTTTAAAAAAGTAAAACAATCGCGCAGCCAATATGCAAAAAGAAAAAGAAAGAGAGCATTCTTACAACAAGAACCACGAACAGCAAAACTTGGTACTCATGAGGTTACCGCCTTAGAACGGTCAATGGTGATGCATATTGCCACTGAGGGTTTGAACCAAGGGCATCAATCTCACACCTATTCAGTCAGGTTTATTTTAAAGTAACGAGTAAATTGCCTTGCTGAATTAACTACAAGCCTGACAACGTTGCATGCAAAAACGCAATAATAAGTAGTGTATGGCACCGTAAGGTGAAAAGATCAAGTACACGATGACGTTACCGAAACCAGAGCACCTGGAGTTAAATCAGCAACATCCTGGTGGCGAACCCGTGATGTTTTCCTGTCGTCTTTTTTCGGTTTACCGGCGATTTATTTAGAGCTGACAGAGGAGACAGAGTGCTCGATTATTTGAATCTATCATTGAAAAAGCAATTTCGAAAATATTTATTTGTTGATATAATTTTTTTAAAATAGTAATGAATATAGGTTGAAGATTAAATATACAACAACTATTGTCAAACTAAAACAGGTTTTGGAAAGTTAGAAAACTTGATAATAATGTATATATATATTAACTGTTATAAAATCTATGCAAGAGGTCATTAGATTAAATAGTCAATACCTTAATTCAGCGCATAGTCGTAACTAAAATAGTACTTACATACAATAATGTACATATTTTTGAAATGAAGAAATGTTATAAATGAAGTAGGTCATAGTTGGACATTATTCTAAGGCTCGCACCAATCAGTGGAGAAATGATAAAGGCGTAGGCAAAATGGATAAAATCTGTTAGGAAAGTTAAAAAGGGGCATAACTGAATAAAATTTAACAGTAAATACTCTTATTGAAAATGAAGCAGGTCATGACGAGTGATATTTATGTTAGGTTTGGTGTCAGTATTTCCATAATATTAATTATATAGCCCAAACAGACCATCTATTCATCGTGTAGTCTGGCTAAAATGTCATCACGTTATTTATATGTTAAACCATAGAATCTCTTTTACACAGTAACCAAAAATGGTTGAGCAAAAAACACATTATTGTACTACAAACGTGTCAATATATTTTCCTGGATTTATTCCGTCGTAAAAATATATCTCAACTGCGGCTGTTATATACACTACGTTATTTATAGACAAAAAGACACTTGGCTTACTTATACTGACAACTTACAACATATGAGCTCGCAGCTTTGTTTATACGCTACAATGCACACTATTGGTATCCAAAAAAATCCGAGCACAGTAACTGTGAGCATATGCCAACTTACGCACTTTGTCATAGAAACTGGTAGAATCCATCGCAACTGTCCATCGCCGCTTAATTCAAATATGACGTTACATTAGGACAAGAATCACGCCTTTGTTGAAAAACTGTCCAGATATTTGCAAACTGTTCAGGAATGTTTCTTTTTAGTTCAGCCATGATTTTACTACATTCTTTGTCATTTTCTATGCAATTTGATTTACAGTGTCGAGCAAGGTTGACATCAAAAGCGTATTTGTCTATTACTAGGTTTGGTATTCTGTTTAAAACAAGCCCATAAACATAGACGTCTTCTATCCAAAACATCGGTGTATGTGATGCTTGTTGGAGAATCGGAATGATCAAATCCGATGTGAATATAACCGTTTTGCCCTCACAGTATGGAGGGAAAAATCTAAGATCATTAAACTGATTGGCCTTCACAAAAAATTTAGATTTTAGATTTCTAAAGATACGCGACTTGTGCAGTTCATTGCAAAACACATGACGCCGTGATGATAAGTATTTATTAACTATCCGTGGCATCACATTAAACATGTCCACAATGACGTCATCGTCAACTTTCATGACCACCTTTGCACCAGGGCAATATTCCTGCACCCATTTCAAACCGTGCAAGGTATTCAAACTGAGGTTTTGATAACTGTCGATGAAATTACCTTGCAGAATATCCCCGTGGATACTATGTTCGCTTTCAAGTTGAGCCTGTAATGACGGCAAACTAACTTTGCCGAAAAGAAAAACTGTCCGGAAAGTTAACAAATGGTAAGAAGTATTGTAACTTGCCCATGTTCGTCTTATTGCTCTACGGTATTCAAAATGTTTCGGTGCCGAATGAATAAGAATAATCACGGAAATATCGTTTGAATTGCCACATATAGTTTTATTTAAAATAAGAAACGGGTGATTACTGAAGAATGTAAATGCAGTAGAATTAGGATATATATTTAGCTTTTTGCCACTGTTAATTGGTGGTTTACTTATACGTTTGACCTGGTTATCTATTTGGCTAAAGGCGCCATTTTGTGGTAAATACTGATTGACTTCATTTGTGTTCGGGTTTAAGTTACTGTTCGGTTGAATTGATTGTTTTACATGTGCTTCCTTCGGGCTTAATGTCCCACTTTTTGGTTTAGTTTGTATCACGGCTTGTTCTCTTCGAGGGCTATAAGCGCTGCTTTGTGGAATTTGTCGCATGCTGTTTGTTTCTCTTGGGCCGATGTACGAATAGAATAAGATGGTCGAAGACAGAATAGCCACCATGAAGAAAACACAGATCGAAGAGCGGCGCAGGTTTCCTCTACCCTCTGGTTTCATTATCATTATGAAATTACCTGTAAAGAATGTATAAACGTTTGATGTCTTCATTTCAGGGTTCATTCTCATTGTAATATAACATTATGAAAATGAGTAAACAATCATCAGTGTAAAATGTGTAAATCCTATCGTTTCTGGTCTCACTCTCAGTATCATATAGTCATAGCCTGTAAAGCATGTATCATTATAGTTATTTCACGTTGTTTCTTTCACTTATGGCCACCACATACGTTAGAAAATCAGTTTTGGGTATTGGTTCTGTAACATCACAAAAAATCACAAATCCTTATTGTTTTAAATGTAACAAAAATAATATGTAAGAAACTCATGAAGCTATTTAAAAGTAAAAACGACCTTTTGAAAGAAAAAATCGTAGTACGCATATGTTTACGAAAACTAGTTTTGTGCGCGTTTTTAAATAAATGTTAGCGTGGTGCTCTCTAGACCACAGCGACAAAATTTTATACAACATACCCGGTGTATTTATTATTATCCAAACCAAACAATCTTTAAATTCGGAATGTTTGCTAAAACACTTGCATAAATAAATAAAGCAGTATCTCGACATTCTCAAAAGGAAATGCACTTGACTCCGTTTCTAAATTCTATCTGTGTGTAGAGTTTGAAGAAAGAAATGAGACACCCCATCAAGCATTTATTAATTGAAATAAATAAAACGCAACAGATGCACTTGATGTTAAGCAATAATGACTGTTTAAACTGGAAAACATGCAACGCGTGTACACGACTAGAAACACTTAATCAATGCTAAGCATACTGATCATATTATTTTAATTTCTCTGTGTGTAATCGGCCTATCTTCAAACTTGGATAATAATAAGATAAATCCTTTTCACTCTTGATTGTAAAATAACCATTAAAATTAATTACATGCATTTAGAACTACTGACATTTAATCAAGGTAGGGGTAAATACAAAAGTCACAAAATTGTCGGTAGCGGTTTTTTGATCCATTAACGAAAATGCATGTCTCTTTATTTAAATATGGATTATTATGAAATTTTGAAAGCTTTTATGCGTTTCTGCAATAATGTGATTGCTAAGCTGTTACACAGAAGATGTTTCAGCATTTTAGCCGATTTCGGCATACCCTCTTAACAAAAGCTATGGTAGATTTTGTGACTTTTTGTTTTTCCACAATCTAGTTAAAATGTCATTGGTTTACTTAAACACTTAGGAAATTTGATGTCTTCTTAAAAAGAAGTAAACATGATCTATCTCATCATGTTTGAAATTTGAGAAGTGTACTACAATTCAATGCTGACTTCAGTAACTTCAAATGGACTTACTGTTTTCCATACTCCAGTGAAATACAGACAGTCGTTTCAATTGTTAAATGTTAACATGTATGTTTTACAACAAAAAATCACCTGATATATCCAGTGAAACTATCTTTACATGTGTTCGTGAAGTCATAAAAATTATAATAAGTGGAAACCGAAATGAAGAAAAAACTTAAGTACTTACCTGTCTTCAAAGGCGTACAAGTTGTGCCCGTTCGTTATGCCGGAACAGTGCAGAAATATGAATTCCCATATACAGACATTCACATTTCGTTTAGTTTTTTTTTACCCAATGACTCGTATTCTGCAGACAGTCAGTCATAATATTCCAAGCTCATTGTTCTTCCTTAGATATAAACACTACCTTAGATATATAAACACTACCTTAGAAAAATAAACATAAAACGTCACTCATATTCCGATCTGCACGACTATATCGGAACAATCACCCCTTCATTTATCTACAAACATATTCGATGCATTCCCTACTTCCAGTTTAAAACTAACAATGAATGAATGCGACAAAGTACGTGTAATTTAATGCCTGTGTTTAGTTTGTATGGGTTATATATTGAATCGCGACATGATTCAGTGATTTTTACATAAAGATAATATCAGGAAAACATTCAGTTCATGAACAAGTCCTATAATTTAGACATTTAGGGAGTAGATAAAAACTGAGAAGTCAGGTATATCATTGCATGTTTAATACATGTTACGGAAAATAAAAAAAACATGGTAGTTTACAAATAAGCCGTATTTTGCTACACCATACATGTAGCCAAGACCTCGGCAGCTCCTGACGTCACCCATTAAGTCAACGCTATATTTTTTTTCAAAGTACCGCCAACCATGCACGCAATATTGATGCCGAAGTAGCAATTGTTGGAATATTTGAGCATAGATTGACTTGTCACACTCTTTTATCTCAAGACTCAAGAGCGTTACTGAAAATAATAGAATTTTGACAGAAGATCTAAAACTATAAAAATCCTGTGTATCACAGAGAACGCAGAACGAAAAAATATTTGTAAGAGCAGGGAGTATACTTTTGGGTGTTATCTTTGTTTTAATCTCCCTTTGAAATAATAATGTGTTAGCCATTAACCCAAATATTTCTTTTTTTACTGCCATCATTTTCTTGCTGATTAACACCGGGTGCTCTGACCCGTGATTATAAAACTTTTTCATGCACAACTCAATTTGACCACGACAATTTGATGGCTTCATTCTTTTATTTTATAAAATTAAATATTTTAGACTGAAAATATGACATAATTACTCTCAATAACACCTGTTAAACAGAAAGCTATTTCTTATTTATGAAAACTGTTAAAGTTCAAGACATTTTAAGTTTGAGCACAGAATTGAGTTTAGCATGAAAAAAGTTTTACAATCACGGGGCCTGTGCCAAAGGTTATAAAACTGAGCATGGAAATCAATCTCAAATCTCAAGCATCTGATTGGCTTAAATGGCGACCAGTCGCCATTTCAGCAAATCAGATGCTTGAGATTTGAGACTGGTTTCCAATCTCAGTTTTATAAACTTCAGCCATGGTCTTAGTAAGGTCATCGATTTATGGTGGCTGTTTTATGCCATTTCGTTTTTTCGTTATTTCGCTGCGAAATAACGCCAAGCGAAAAGACGAAATAACGAAAAAACGCCACGCGAAAAAACGAAATAACGAAAAAACGCCACGCGAAAAGACGAAATAACGAAAGAACGCCACGCGAAATAACGAAAAAACGCTATTTTTGCGCTAAAAAAACGAAAAGTCGCCGTGCAATAAAACGCCAATTTAATTGTACAAAATAGCGTTCTTTCTAGCTTCGCCTGGCGTTTTTTCGTTATTTCGCTTGGCGTCTTTTCGTTATTTCGCTTGGCGTCTTTTCGCTCGGCGTTATTTCGTTATTTTGCCTGGCGTTTTTTTCGTTGTTTCGCGTGGCGTTTTTTCGTTATATCGTCTTTTCGCGTGGCGTTTTTTCGTTATTTCGTCTTTTCGCGTGGCGTCTTTTCGTTATTTCGTCTTTTCGCGTGGCGTCTTTTCGTTATTTCGCGTGGCGTTTTTTCGTTATTTCGTATTTTCGCGTGTCGTTTTTTCCATATTTCGTCTTTTCGCGTGGCGTCTTTTCGTTATTTCGCTTGGCGTTTTTTCGTTATTTCGTATTTTCGCGTGGCGTTTTTTTCGTTATTTCGCATTTTCGCGTGGCGTTTTTTCGTTATTCCGTTTTTTCGCGTGGCGTCTTTTCGTTATTTCGCTTGGCGTTTTTTCGTTATTTCGTATTTTCGAGTGGCGTTTTTTCGTTATTTCGTCTTTTCGCGTGGCGTCTTTTCGTTATTTCGCGTGGCGTTTTTTCGTTATTTCGTATTTTCGCGTGGCGTCTTTTCGTTATTTCGTCTTTTCGCGTGGCGTCCTTTCGTTATTTCGCTTGGCGTCTTTTTGCTCGGCGTTTTTTCGTTATTTCGCGTGGCGTTATTTCGCTTGGCGTCTTTTCGTTATTTCGCTTGGCGTCTCTTCGCTCGGAATGCATGTTTCTGGCAATGACTCAAAGTGCAATGCACAAGAACCGTAACTCTACCTTCTTTCGTTTTTTAATTATTGCCCTTTGATTTATTTTACAGAGCATTTCTAGTGCGGAGCGCAACTGTCATCATAGGTTCAAATGTCTCCAAACTTGGTATGCATGTTTCTTGCAATGACTCGAAGTGCACTGCACAAGAACCGTAACTCTACCTTGTTCCGTTTTTGAATTAATTTTCTTTGATTTTTATAGAGCATTTCTTGTTAGGAGCGTAACAATGTCACAATATGTTCAAATGACTCCAAACTTGGTATGCATGTTTCATAAAAGCAGTGTTAGGTATGCTTTGCGACAATATTGCTCATATTTTGTCCCATTAATGTCGTTAAATTATTCCCCTTTGATTTACTTTATAGAGCATTTATTGTCATTCTTTTAAATTATTCCCTTGATTGATTTTAGTGCCTTTCTTGCCAAGGACTTAACTTGTTGTGCATGTTTCTTGCAATCAGACAATTAAAAGGTTATTTTATATGTGAATTTTGTGCAAATACATTGCTAATAACTGTAGATCAATAAACTAACAAAAATTTCGTTAGGCGAGACATCTAACTCGAGGAGCTCTAGTTTATTTTATTTGTTAATCAACTCAAACAAACAAATGTTTTTGTTGTTGGGATTGGGTGGGAATTCAGGCACCTATCCATCACACCCCACCTGTATTTCTTTTTTTGACTTTTATTTCTCAAAACTCGCACCAATCAAAACTTTTTGGTGGTGGTGGTTGGGAAAAAATCATTAGTACCGCCTCTGCCCTTCGATTTCTATCCCCCGCCGCGTAGCGGGATGGGGTATAGGAATGGTCTTCGTTTGTCCGTCTGTCTGTCCTTCCCTCCTTCTGTCCGTGAATAGTTGTTTTACCCATATGCCCAGCTTTACTGTTGCTACACTTTGCGCATGTCAACCGGAAGGCGAAAAGACGAAAAAACGCCAAGCGAAATAACGCCACGCGAAATAACGAAAAAACGCCGAGCGAAAAGACGCCAAGCGAAATAACGAAAAGACGCCACGCGAAAAGACGAAATAACGAAAGCAAGCCACGCGATAAAACGAAAAAACGCCAAGCGAAAAAACGAAAAGACGCCACGCGAAAATACGAAATAACGAAAAAACGCCACTCGAAAATACGAAATAACGAAAAAACGCCAACCGAAATAACGAAAAGACGGCACGCGGAAAGACGAAATAACGAAAAACGCCACGCGAAAATACGAAATAACGAAAAAACGCCACGCGAAACAACGAAAAAACGCCAGGCGAAATAACGAAATAACGCCGAGCGAAAAGACGCCGAGCGAAATAACGAAAAGACGCCAAGCGAAATAAAGAAAAAACGCCAGGCGAAACTAGAAAGAACGCTATTTTGTGCAGTTAAATTGGCGTTTTTTCGCAAGGCTACTTTTCGTTATTTCGCGCAAAAATAGCGTTTCTTCGTTATTTCGCGTGGCGTTCTTTCGTTATTTCGTCTTTTCGCGTGGCGTTTTCTCGTTATTTCGTCTTTTCGCGTGGCGTTTTTTCGTTATTTCGTCTTTTCGCTTGGCGTTATTTCGCGGCGAAATAACGAAAAAACGAAATGGCATAAATCAGCCACCATATCGATTACCTACCTTCTGCGCTTGACATCACCATTAGCTTCTTATGATGTGTTTCCTTGTGAGCTTTTGCATGGAGCATTGTCGAGATGTTTGGTGTATTGGAGGCAATTCACAGACAACTTGTACTTGTTTGTTCAGAACATGTTGGGGAAAATGTGAGGTAGGTGCACTCTATAACAACAACAACAACAACAACAAACTTTTATTTGCAAAATCGGCAACCAAATGTCTTTGGCTAACAATGAACAGCAATTTTAAAACATATTTTATGCATTCAGAGTGACAATGAAAATACAATCAAATACAAATGAGGTACAATATCAAAGTGACTAGAAATAACCACACACAAAACAAAGTGAAGTTATAATCACTAACTCAATTTATATAACACCATACAAACATTGGAAAAAAGACATACAGTATAGGGATAATTTCAATGTAAAAATAAATTACCCATCTCGTGTTTCATATGCTTTCTTTAAATATTTACTTATACCAATTAAAGTTTTTATATTTTTTGACGACATCAAGTTTTCGAATTTCCGCAAGTCTGGCCAAGATATCCTTGGCAAAAATACATTTCTTAAAGGTGTATATTTAGTACAAATCAGTAAAAAATGGTATTCTGATTCTACAACATGCATGTTACAATTTTGACACAAGCGACTTTCTCTTTGTATACCAGTGAACCGACCAGTTTCAATTGCTAATTTGTGAGAGGATAGTCTAAAACATGTGAGTAATTTTCTTAAATAGTCATTTTCAATTAGGTCAAAATACCGTTCAAATTCAAAGACTTTTTTGATCGTCGCATAATATTGTAATTTTGGCGATTCGTTTATAGAAGCATTCCAGTGTTGGTGAAATTGTTCTCTCAAACGTGTTTTAAGTTGAGAAAAGTAATTGAACGTCAAAGGGGTGATATTACCCCATAAATAACTGTAACCTAATTTATCTATAATAGTTTTAACTTTATTTGCCCAGGAATTATACCGTGGGTCATCTATACCGTTACATTGAGATTGAAAAATACTGTACATAATTGAATTTGGATTGGCTAAGATTTTTAGCCAGTATTCGATTACTCGTTCTTTACATATGAGAGTTAACGGATACCGTCCAATTTCACCAAGAACTGCCATATTAGGAGTTTGCGTTTTAACACCAAGTATCTTTTTGCAAAATTTCATATGCACTTGATCAATTATGCTTGTATCATATATACCAAATACTTCAGAGCAATACAACAATATTGGAGTAACATGGTTAACACTCCCAGAAGCAAAATGTTTTGCCACCGTCCGTTTCAAGGCGCTAGCCCTTCGGGTTTCCATTATCAGTGGATATTTGTCGTGTCCTTTTTGAGAATTATCATTGTGTAAACCCATGGTCTCTATTTCACTCTGCACGTTGGCATTGTGGGTAGACTCGGGTTTCTGTATGTGGCCATTCTTGATATGCATATCTCATTTTTCTTCTCACCTCGTTGAAGATACGGCTCTGTTTCACGCTTAAGTTGACCACTATTATCAGACGAAAACAAAATACGTACCACACTAAACAAGAGTAAAATCAGCACTGAACGTGCAAAATATAGGTGTGGATATTCGAATCTAATTATCAAAAAATATGATACTGGAACTGAGTAATGAAACGCTAATTAATATATATTCAATGTATCAATCGAATTGGTTATTTTGGATGATTTTTTTCTGGGTAACATGTTTGTTTCAGTCATGTTAAGTATGAGGATTATACAGTTTGTGTTAGTTATTAAATTCATTATGGGATTACCAACATTTGAGACATTATGTCCGTACAGCAAGTTCTGCGGATCAACCCCACTAAAGGTTAGCTTTCTTTTTGTTTCGTTCGAGTTGAAAATAAGAGCGCTGCTGCATTCTAAATAGGTATACGTATTTTTTTTTAAATTTTACTCCATTATGAGTTTTAATTTTTAAGATCTACATTAAAAAAATATTTTATTTGACTTTGAGTTCGTAAGTCATCCTTATTATTTTTTATAAAAGAACTTAGAGTGAATGCCCATATTATCCGTTTATTTGTGAAGCCTCGTTTACTTACAAACAAATCATTTTTATATTACATCCACGTTACCAGTACATACAAACTGTTATTAATATTTTCATATGTGTTGTAACCATGACAAATGCATAAAGGTTTATAAATGATTTGTGCCGCCGATGTGTGTGTAAGAAAATTGAGAGTTTTTCAAATATCTATCAGAGACCTTTAGCTTTATCTATTGCTTGTTTATGTGAAACACTAAAAATAATTTAATTTAACGCAAAAGCTAGGTATGTAGCGCCGCATAGAAGCATCGCCTCATAAACATTTTTTTTTAATTTATGCGGTGATTTTCAACGCATAAACAGGGCGCCCTTTTGCCACATAAAGAGAATTAGTTTAAGCATTTATTATAAAGATTCATAGTTCTAATATTGGAAGAAAACGACGTTGATGACTTTGGTGTTGATGATGTTCGTCCGTTTCGACAATTTATAACATGAGAGTCTCCAGGGTTGTATGATATTCATCAGTGTAGGAAGTAATGATATGCTCGTTGGCCTAGCCAGTAAAACTAATTTTGTTTTATTGTTATTTTGTGGCACACGTAGCCCTTCAAAAACCATTTACGATTTTACAACCTTGCTTATTCTACGTAATGGTAACCACTGCCCCTACCCTGGCTTGGCAGGGTCTTTCCAAGGATTTTTTTTCAAAGGCACTGTTATACCCCGGGATTAGTGCAATGGTTACAAATAACATGTGCATTACTTGGCACTTATCGTAACGGACATAAAAACAAGTTAAGTTTTAAAAAAAAAACACGTCATTTAAACGTTTTGCAGATACATGTATTGGTCTGGTTCACAATTTAACCGATCTTACTAAATCTTTGTCAGAATTTACCTATCTAAATGTTTACTTCAAAGCTTGGTTAAGTGGACAGAAAAAAACTCTATTGGTTTGGTTCACAATTAAATCGACATTACTAAATCTTTGTCTAAAAGTCTCGACACAAAAAACTAAGTCCGAAAGTAATGATATTATATTAACAACTTTTGTGCTAGTATGTGTTTTAATTGTTTTATGTGGCAAATGTGCATTTTTTGCCGCAAAAAAGTATTATATGCTTTGAAAATCACCGCATAAACGGTAAAAAAATTGTTTATGGGGCGATGCTTCTATGCGGCGTTACGTAGTTATAATAAACACATTGATTCATATTGCAAAGACGATTTTTATACTGGCGCGCATGCGCCAGTATTAACTAACGATGCTGTGAACTCTGCGACGCGCAGACCTTAACTTCGGGTGTATCATTGCGACCACGAGAGCGTATCAAGTAAGTGGTCACCGCGCGAGCAGGCCGAAAGCACAATGCAGCACACCATTCCACGAATTCTGAGCGATTGATAGTAAGTTTCCGTGTAATTTTGGAGCATCCTTGCCAAAAATTCCATCGAACAATGTAGAGTGAAATCATGACCAGCTACGGCAGTGAACAAGCAACTGGATATGAATGAGTAGTTTAGTTACGCCTGAAAGATTTCGTAGTTGTGTGGCATAAAAAGTAGTGCATTTTAAGAAAATACAAATATTTTGAGAAGGAATGCGAACTTTGAAAGATAATTCTACAAATAAAAACAAGAAAACAATTTAATGTTGTGATTCGAACAACTATGAAAGGATATTAAAAGAACGATTAAAAACAAATCAGTCACGTGACAAGCGGGAGATAGCGTGGGTTGCCATTTTGGTTAGGTTGGAGTAGTTGTGGATCGAGATTTTGCTCGGCTAACAAGGACCGGGCCGGGTCCCAGTGTTCTCCCCAGACAACCGTTAACAAGCTTTGATCTATTTCCAACAAGTGTTAAATTCGCCGACATCCGTTTATTCAAAATCGACATGTCATAATTTTCTGTTTCTTGCATTGTAAACACAGGTCGCTTTTCAATACACACCTCATTCAAGGTTAAGCAATGGGCGATTTGACCAATCACATTCGATTTCTTTACTATCAGCTGGATAACTCCGCCTCTCCACGTGGTGAATTCGCAAGTCTGTCGGTGTCGTTTGATCGTATTTTGGCTCTGTTGACTCTTGATATTCTCAATTAATAGCGGAACCCGGTGTGTTTAACATAATGTTCAATGATTTTAATGAGATGCGATCATGAGTAATTATTTGGTTATTCTTAGTTCTGTGATTAGAAGACAAACACTTCGAAAATTGTACTGTATACATGTATGAAAATAATTGTGCGGTAATGGATTTGTTTTAAACAAATCTATTGGCAAGTTGCATTTAGAACTTAAATTGCAAAAGAAATACATTCTGTGGCATTTTACTGCGCTATCATCGTAACGATCAGTTCATTTTCGTCGGACACATTTTCAAGTATGCATGCGCGAAAGAACGACGACTCGTCAATTCTATCTTATTTCAAGAGAAACCGGCCTTGTGAGGCTGATGCCAACTCCATCGGGCATTCTGAACTTCAAAATTCTAGAAATGAGATCGAGATCATTTCCGGATAGCCCTTCAAGAGCGACTCTTACGACGCCAAGTACCCCTTCACGTCGTGAAATTACTCCGACGCCGGACGCGGTACCCCAACATGCCGAGACACTGAATCAACGCCGGCTACCTCGAACAGCCAGTTCGATCCAGTCAGGTGTCGATCCTAAGTGGAAGAAAGTCTACTTCTGGTTGCAAGAAGTTGGCAATGTTTTTTTATATATATTTACTTAGCCTTGTGACTTGCATTAAATAAATAAAATAACTCAATTTCATGCTACTATATATAAAAAGGGAAATATGCATATCAGGAATCGCCACACTCATAAAACACATCCTCCCCTGCAGCAAAAAGAAGAGAGGAAAATAAATGATTTGTTTGTTGATTGTTTAACAAAAAAGGGGAACCGTATGGGTTAGCGCCTTGGAACAGTCAGTAGCAAAATAATTTGCTACTAGGGGTTTAAACCAGGTTCTTGGGGTGCACTACATAATTTATTATACCTGTTTGTGTTAACTGAATACCTATTATGATATTATTTTTTTTATATGTGAAGCTATCTATATGTTTACTGGTATCGTAAATTAATTTAATTTCAGATTGTGAGTGGGGTTTTTCCACCTTATCAAGAGTGAAGACTAAGCTTAGAAGCAGGCTTAACAATTCAACATTAAATTCATTGTTAATGATATCCATGGAAGGTCCTGATGTACTGAAGTTTGATTATAATAAGGCAGTCAGCGCTTGGGCCCAAGAAAAAAAGAGGCTTCTGAAAGTTTAATCCTAATTCTGTCAGTTGTTATGAAACACTGAGTTTGATATGTGTGAGATATCTTGGACAATGAAGGTGAAAAACTAACTATACAGAGTATATAGTTGACATTGTAACTTGATGAGATCAGATCAGTTTATGTTATTAAAACACATGTTGACATACTGTTTACACATTGTTTCACATTATTTATGTTTTTTAACTTTGTACCTTTCTTGGCTCTAAAGAGATAAAAAAAACATCTATGTACTATATACAGTTTTTGCAGTAAACTTTGGTACAAATATAAAATTGTATAAAATGATAGTTAAAAAATAAAGTTTCGCGAGCTTATATCCACGAAATATCCAGCGACAACCCTTCCAAAAATCCTGGGGAGACCGTCAGTAAGTTGGCGAATATTTTTGTTAATGCATTGTTGCGATCGACGTAAAAATTAAGATTGTAACTGTTTCAGTCTCTTAAGGTACGTGAGCCTTGTGCATTTTATTGTTGACAATACTCAGTTGTGGCGGAGCCTGATCATCGTTATTCTAGCAAAATTTAACCACTTATCATACGCTTCTGCATCAAAAAGACCCCCGCCTAAGATTCAGGTGAAAAAAAAAGTGGAAAACCTAATTTCCTTGCATCAAAATACAAGTACCTGCATCTATTGAAATCCCTGAATATACAGAATTATTTGCTAATGTTGATGATAGTAACTGTCACAAAGTTAAACGAAAAAATCACACATAGTTTCATATGTTTACAGTAATGATATCTGTGCAGGGCATGTTCGATTCAACCAGCGCGCCAGTATTTCAACGCTTTCAGCGCTTTGATTTAAATATCCGGAAGCGAAATGCTTATTACATGTAATGGTTTAATATTTCATATTGAAATAGACAACGCATCCGCTTGAATTATGTATAAAAATAAAATCGGACAAGTTTGACTTATAGAATTGGTTAATGAAAACACATTATAATGAAACCTTTGATTTTTAGTTTGTTTTATATAAAATGGGAAAATGGAAACAAGTTATAAACTAATTGATTTTATTGTAATTTTAGAGCTGAGAAGATGCATCTGAACTCCTTTTTTTCGTTTACACAACCCCGTTTGCCATGGTCGAATGCTGTAGTCTGATTTATCGTAATAATCACACCCTTTTCATTGTTTCTGTTAACGATATAAATTCTATATTGTGACCTCAACGATGGGTTACCCTGAGACAAAAGAGGGTTTAATAGATTCGGATCAACAATTTAATAAACACATTGGACGCGAAGCTTGAAGCATCTCCCGTACTCCATTTGTATAGTTAAGCGATAAAATTCCCTAAGATTCCAATGGTCATCAACAACTTAACAGAAGATAAGCTAACTGACACACATATATAAAATATATAACTAGATGGGGACCCGTGCATTTTGTTGTGTTTGAGAAATAAACCTCTTTTCAGTATTCTAAAAGCAGCACTATAAAAGCTTTTGAATGATTAGAGGCCATCTGTTGGGAAATTTGAATCATTAATGTCCACAAACTCTAAACGTACTCAGTTAATTGTAGCTAAATTTATTTATTTTGCAAATAAGCTGCGGAGCGCTAATAGCAATACAAATTGATGATGTTATCAGATGATTATTTACCAGGGTTGAAGGTTATAAAGCTGAGATTGGAAACCAGTCTCAAATCTCAAGCATCTGATTGGCTGAGAAGATGCATCTGAACTCCTTTTTTTCGTTTACACAACCCCGTTTGCCATGGTCGAATGCTGTAGTCTGATTTATCGTAATAATCACACCCTTTTCATTGTTTCTGTTAACGATATAAATTCTATATTGTGACCTCAACGATGGGTTACCCTGAGACAAAAGAGGGTTTAATAGATTCGGATCAACAATTTAATAAACACATTGGACGCGAAGCTTGAAGCATCTCCCGTTCTCCATTTGTATAGTTAAGCGATAAAATTCCCTAAGATTCCAATGGTCATCAACAACTTAACAGAAGATAAGCTAACTGACACACATATATAAAATATATAACTAGATGGGGACCCGTGCATTTTGTTGTGTTTGAGAAATAAACCTCTTTTCAGTATTCTAAAAGCAGCACTATAAAAGCTTTTGAATGATTAGAGGCCATCTGTTGGGAAATTTGAATCATTAATGTCCACAAACTCTAAACGTACTCAGTTAATTGTAGCTAAATTTATTTATTTTGCAAATAAGCTGCGGAGCGCTAATAGCAATACAAATTGATGATGTTATCAGATGATTATTTACCAGGGTTGAAGGTTATAAAGCTGAGATTGGAAACCAGTCTCAAATCTCAAGCATCTGATTGGCTGAAATGGCGACTGGTCGCCATTTCAGCCAATCAGATGCTTGAGATTTGAGACTGGTTTCCATGCTCAGTTTTATAACATTGGGCACAGATTTTTGTGCTCTTAGACATTTTCTGCCTCTGAAAATGATATTCGTGTAATATTGTATACATTTTCATGAAATTTCGCTTTAAATTTTATGCATTTTCTGATGTCTCGTAAACATTACACTGTCTTCACCATTGTTATACATTGTATTGTAATATTGTATATGTAGGCTATAAACATTGTATAATGTTTATGCTGAATAAACTTATGATATGGTACGAATGATTAGTCAAAACGTTTAACCGAAAACACCTTTCCAATAAAATGCATCTTTTAACAAGAACACTTTTTTATATTTTCAGAATGTCACTGATAGTGGTAAACAGTCATGTTGCCAGCAATGTTCATGCGCTGATGACTGCAGCAAGTTTGGAAACTGTTGCCCAACCATCCCGACAGCAAAGAATATTCAACCGAGATACCCCTGTACGAATCTGATACAACATTATAGAGATCTTACAAGTAAATATATGCCAGACCCTTATAAAGTAGGATTTCATATAATTGATGATTGTCCAAGACCAGAAGATTTACTATCATTTCCGAGGTGTTATCTGCCGACAGTCTTGCAGGACTTTGCTATTGTCTCGGATATGATGAGTGAGCGTATCTTTAAGAACAAGCATTGTGCTATTTGCAATGGTGTAAACTCGTTTGCTTCATGGGACATTATTGTCATACAATGCATTGCACTGTACTCCACTTCGTTTAACTCTATTCATGAACGAGACCGATTCGTTAAAGAGTATTGTCCGTTTTATTCTCTACCACCAAACTCTGATGTAGGAAAAGCGGCATGCGAGTATAGAGATCCTATGTTTACTTCTTGCGAAACGAAAGTTTCTAACCAAGACATTAAAGATGCATGCCTCGAGAACAGAACTGGAACGAATTCTTTATATTTTGATGGATCTTTTGTGTATGCTAACGTTTATTGCTATATGTGCAATAAACAACAAGTAAATGTAGAATCTAAACTGTGCGACAAAACCGAGTTCATTTTAGGCACAAAAAACACAGTTATGTTGACATTTTCTGCAATATTGGCATGGACTGATAAAAATAACGTTCCAGAAGAGAAAGCGGAAACAAGTTGCAGTGTCGGTGACATCTTTGATCACTATTGTGTAAGTATTGTCCATTTCATAAATACCATTATTACATCTTTGATCACTTTTGCGTAAGCAGCTTCCATTTCTTAAATATTGTTATTACAACTTTGACCACTTTTGCGTCAGTAGCGTCTGTTTCTTGAATACTTTTATCACATCTTTTCTTAACGCCAATTTCTTAAATATCATTATTATAATACATACCTTACTATTTATAGTAACAAATTTGTATAGTAAATTTGGCTGTTATTTTCCAGACCGGGCCATTATCATATAATCGGCCCTCACGCGAGGGCAGATATCATGATATCAGCCCTCGCGTGAGGAGCCCGCGACATCACAATATTTCCGTTGTGTTTTCAATCGTTATATCTTAACTTATGCGGCTTCTTCGTAAGGTTAAAATAAAATAATCCTCGGCAGTGAAGCATTTTGCATTCCACTCTACTGTATAGATTGATAATGACATTTAAGAAACCGACAAAGAAATCATCTATTTAAACACAAGCTTTGGAATGATTAACTAAAACTTAATTGTAAGTACCAAAGAAATATCCCGATTTATTAAAATCACGTTACTTCCAATATTTGTTTCTTATCGTTTTCTCCATACTTCCGGTAGAATAAAGCCTATTTGGTGACGATAATCGAAGCTCGCAGCAGAGGTATAAGTATGAAACACTCTAAAATCATAGCCTTTACAGACTCATACAACGTTTAACACTTCTACCATTAATCATTTAAACATTTTCCGTCCTGTCCCATGATTTTGCAATGAAGTTCTGGTTTAAAGCAAAAGAAAAGAAACATTCAACCGACAGTGTCAGTGATTTGCACTGTTTGAAAAAGTAAACATTCGTCGAATTACGTCACATATAATGACGTAATACTTGAATCGTGACGTAGTGCTCGTTCAATTAACAAGTGCTCACTCAAGAACCTGAGTTAACATTTTATAAAAAATATGTCCATATAGATGTCTATAATATAATGTTATTAATCAAGTGAATTCATATTGGCCTTGTTATTGGGTCAAGGGTAGTCATATTGGCCCGAGGCCGAAGGCATAGGGCTAATATGACTGCCCGAGACCCAATAACAAGGCCAATATGAATTCACTTGATTAATGACAATTTTATTAATTAACACAATATTCATAGTTCTAGACTTGCTAATTTACCGGCCTGAAGAGATGGTGTCAACTCTGATTCTAATGTCTGGCATCTTCAATGAGTCTATGTCCAGTAGTGACCTGGCTGATATAAGCTACCATGGAGATGCAGATATGAAGGTTGTTTTGTTTTGAATATAAAAACAACCTGAACATTCCTACACACTGTGGCAGCCAACTCTCTTGTTCTTCCAGTCTAAATTTAGTTCATATCCAAATATATCAAAAAAAATTCCGCATGTAATACTCAATTTATCATGTCTGTAAGTTATCCAAACGAAGCTTTGATCCTTTTTGCAAAATTTTTCTGAATATACTTGCTCAAATCAAGAGTAATCCCTTAAAAGTCACTGTTTTTTAGTTTCAAGAATTCTTGCTGCAGACATCCGCGTTGTTGTTGTACTGATGAGTTAGATAAACTCAAAGATTTTCATTACACAGAAAGAAACGACCAAAAGCAGCAACATAGACTTATCCTCTGCCGCTTTGAATAAATGCACCTCGTGTCCAAAGTCACACTATCTATTATCATTTTTATCCATAAAAATTCGACTTAGAAATTCAAAAATGGCGGCATTTTTGTTTTTAAAAGGAAGTGATTTAATCCATATTGGACCAGTTCATTATCCAATCAGAATCATGCGATCTCATATTGGCTCAGTAAAACCCGTATTGGCCCAGATTATCTCGTATTGGCCCTGTTGAAATTTCATATGAATTGAGTGCAACCCATATAAGGTGGACCGAATTGTACATATTGTGTCAATATTGTTTTAGTTAATTAATAATGGTATGTATTATAGACGTTAAAACACGGCTGAGCGGGGCCGAGGCGTGATAATCGGCCCTCGGTCGCAAACGGCCCTCGGGCCGTTATGCTCCTCTCGGGCCGATTATCACGCCTGGGCCCGCTCAGCCGTGTATTATCCTCTAAATAATAACATCACGTTTTCGTAAAAAAAGTGTCAATTTCTTAAATATCATTATTACATCTTTGATTACTTTTGCTAAAGTAGCGTTCGTTTCTTTAATATCATTATTGCATCTTTGATTACTTTTGTCTAAGCAGCGTCCATTTTTTAATATCATTTTAGCTCGGTCTTTCTAATTTAAGAACAAACCCGCATTTAATATCATTTTGAAACAGATAATAAGAAATCCTTAATTAAAAGAGGGACATAATTGAACAACTCAATTTTAACAAATAAAATAATGTATAACTTACTCATGAAACCAAATGTATCAAGTAAATTGTAGATGGTCAACAATTAAAAAACTGTCGCCTTGAGTGGAGTAAAACCTTTAACGTAATAGTTTTCGTAATTCGGGGCGATGATCTCCATTCTCAGATTTATAACATAAGGCTAATTGTATGGACAATTTTAGTTGCAAGCCTGCCATGATAGACACTGTTTCCTTTAATGGATCTTTCGAACAGTTAAACGTCGATAGCTGGTTTCAACTAAGCTTGTTTATAGGCTGAAATTATATACATGTATTGTCCAATGCGCCACGCCAGACCGATTTAATTTTGTGAAAGCTCATTCATAAACTTCGCCTATACATATACTTAATTTGTTTCATTTATACTTTTTACCAAAGTTAATGTACCATAATGATAATAGTTTTTACAGAATATCTGTCTTCCGTTAATTTGGTCTTGTAAACTCGTTGCGCTATGAATGGCTGGTTTCAATAAAGCTTATTTAAATTACTTCATTTGTACCTATCATCAAAGTAAATGTAACATATTTATCATATTGTTTACAGAACACCTGTCGCCCGTTAATTTGTCCTGGTGGATTCCTTGCTGTGAATGGAAGGTGCAAGAGCATAATGAATCAAACACACGGGTTAAGTATACAATTAAAATTTGAGTTGGATATATCGGAGAACGTTACTGTTGATGGACTCTTTTTAAACGAACTTGCAGGAAAAGTTATTGACCATTTCTTGGAACCAACCATTCGGTGCGGTGAGTGTAAACATGACCTAGTACGTGCTAAGGATGTACAAAACGTTGTATTGATTGTCTTTCTATTTTCGACTGGTCAGTGTACCCCATATCATCTTCTAAATAATGCGCATTTAATGGCTCGACATGGAAACTTGGATATGGTATATCATCATCATAATCTTAATCGACAACCTGCTCATGTTTCACTGCGACTGATTCTACAATCGATAGAAATAGAAGATACGCTGGTGTCCACTTTATCCAAGACCATTTGCATCAACAAGTTAGATATTGATATGACGATCCTGGAATACTGTCCGGGTATTCAGTTCTTGAAAACAGAACTTAGTAGTTGCATTAATGTAAACAAAACAGAAGCAGCTTCAGCTTTGGTTTACAAAATCGACACCGTGTTTATTTGTTGGAGAGACTATACGGAGATACAACAAGCTAAATATAGCAATTCAAGTCGTGGAAACTACCATTTAATAAACAGCCTATATCACGTCATCATGCTGGAAGTTCTCGTTATTGTCGTCAATTTTTTTAATGGTTAATAATAACAGCACTTAAAGAACGCACGGTGTGACTTTTTACATTCGCAACTCGGCACAACCAACCATACTGTTATTTGCTTGTTGGTTTTCGCAACAACACAGTTTCAAAGCTACACGTATATACGCCACACGTAAACGCTGATCATAAAACTCAAGTTAGTGTCATCAGTTAAATTGATAACATTGTAAAACCAAAGGCTGGGTGATGACATGATATAGGGCGGAGTGTGTGGCATTTAGGACATAATCGTGCAAGTTAAAAGATATCTTTTTTTTCTTTTCTGATGACGAGATTTAAAAGATCGTGTAAAAGTTCTAGTTTAGAGTCTTTACATTGTAACGATCACTTATAATGAAATATTTTTCTTCTAATGATGTCTGTGTATAAATAGATTTTATACAATTTAAAGTACAACTTTCCTCCTTATCAGTTCAAGTCTGTGACCTGTATTACAAATCTTTGTGTTAACCACGGTTTGCCGGAAAAGTATAGTTTCATAAGAACGCATAATAACAATGCTTTATCTCACCCAAGACGCTTTCGGAAAATATCAAAGACTTCTTTTACCTCACTTGACCGATGTTTGCGACATTTATTCCATAATTGAACATTAAGTACATAAAGTTGTGATTTAAAACGACATTGCTTTCTAGTTAGCCAGCGAATAATGCTCATTTGAATTGGAAGGAAGTATGTGGCAACGTTTCTAAAAATAAAAAGATTTATGTAAAAGGGTCATTTATGTTTTTAAGTTTATATTTTATGCAAATGTTACAAAATACAGAGTTTTGTTCTTAATTTTATTTTTAAAAAGGTAGAAACTTAATTTGAAATAAGCAATAAAAACTATTGATATAAAGAAAAAAAAACGGACGCTAACAAAACGATTGAAACATTCTTTTTAATGCCTGATGAAAAACTTAAAAATTATTGTAGGACACTGAAAAGCTCCTGATGTAGAGTTTCCAGCATAAGGCAACAATTAGGAATTTCTTATAAAGGCAAATAACCTGACTACCGTCTCCTAGTTGGAATATGTTAAACTGAATAAAGGTCAACTCTGAAGCCAGCAAAATGATTTTAAAAGTGGATACTCATCTTGTTTTGTTGGATAATAGTTTTTGTAGTCCGGACAAGACTTTTTTCCATTATTATTGTTTTTGTAGACCGGACAAGACTTTTGTCCATTAGCATATATTATGCATTCATTCAATTTAAATAATATTTAGATCTCGTGATTGGCCTGGTCATGACATGTTTTAATTGATTTCTAGCTGTGATTTTGGTTCGCTCTAGATCGTTGAACCAGTGCATTGTCAACTTGAAATAATTGTTTTCATCAAAACGTCTTGCAATAAGCACAATTTAAAACTTCTATTTCCCTTTCTGAGATTGTTTTTTTTTCTTGATGTGAAAAGATAAATTTTAGGATGTTTACGTGTTTGCGCTACAATCCATTTAGTATTTGACCAAAGTGTATCAGGCTCTAAAGCACAGTTTTTTAAAAAAAACTTTTGAATATTTAATATAGCAAATGAACAGAAAGACATAATGTAAAAAATTGTATCCTATACATTTCTTTGTTTTAATCTGTTCATCTTTTTGACACCACTTAACAGCAAATAAAATACATTTTTGTTAGTTTTTATTACTTTTATATGAAGACATTTCATAGATTTTTTTTTACTTTTTTCTTTATTTTGTAATTCCATTTAGTTTTCAATATATTAAATAAAAAATATCATATGTTTAAAGAGTTTACCTTTTAAAACTTATTTTGAGCTATTAGTATAGGGCTACAAGATTATGTCAAATTCTTACTAATTATTTACAAAATATAGTGGAAATATCAAAGTTCGATGCTTTCTTTCTATTTACTGGTTTCTCGAGAAATAATCATACAGTTAGCTAATTTCTTAGTTGTATATTACAATGTTTTAAATTGTATGAAAGTGCCAAATCTTTATACATTCTGTTTAATGGAATGTACTTCGAAGTTATGGGAAGGCTGCGTGTGTTAAAAGTGACAATTTCTGTTGTTTTTTTGTGTGTGTTTTTTTCCCGCTAATTTCTCTTACTGGTATTGGTGTTTTAATTATTTGAATTTTTTGTTATGATATTATTTCGAACTTGATTGTGTTATAATTTTTCTTGAATTTTCTATGTAGCTGGATATGGTCTGTTGGCTTTTTTTCGTAATTAGATAGAAAGATGTAAGAGATTTGGAATTCTCTGGTGCTTTTTTTGGTAAGGTTAAGTTTTCTTTAATTTTGCTGTTTAATGCATTGCTTGGGTTTTATATCACGCTTGAAACGTAATTTAAAACCAATCTTATCAACTTTTCCCATAAAAAGCAAATGTAAAGGCCGCCGAAATTTCTAATCAGTCTTACCGAAAGTCAGATGTCTTGGCTGCCTAAAAACCTAAAAATAATTGAAGACCCGGCTCTAATATTAAGATAATTAAATTTAATCGAAATAACGTAAAAATAAAGGAAAGTCTACTACAATTTTAACGCTAATATGCATTCAGAAAATAAATCTCGTTTATTTTTATCAACACATGACATTATTAAACTAATGAAATAATGTAATATCTGGGTATTTGTTCCGTCGCCAAGTATAAATAGCAACAACAATGTGTGTGGCTTATTAGTATCGTCTAGCACTTGAAAGGATTGTGATGTCTGAAGTTACTGTAATCATCATGGTTTTGTAAACTAATAGTTCTCATTAATTTCACAAAAAAAGAATACGAAGGAGCGTGAAGTACTTTTCTTATCCAAACTCTTATTTTCCCTTATAGGTAGTGTATTTGGCATTGCATGGTAAGGCACTGTCGCCTTATGGGTTTCGTTCCCCAGAAGGCGTATGGGTTTCGCTCCCCAGTACGCGTATGGGTCTCGCTCTGCAGTAGGCATATGGGTTTCGTTCCCCAGTAGGCATATGTGTTTCGCTCCCCTGTAGGCGTATGGGTTTCGCCCCCCCCCCCAGTGGGCGTATGGATCTCGCTCTGCAGTAGGCGTATGGATTTCGCTCCCCTGTAGGCGTATGGGTCTCGCTCTGCAGTAGGCGTATGGGTTTCGCTCCCCTGTAGGCGTATGGGTTTCGATCCCCAGTGGGAGTATGGGTTTCGCTCCCCAGCAGGCGTATGGGTTTCGCTCCCCAGCAGGCGTATGGGTTTCGCTCCCCAGCAGGCGTATGGGTTTCGCTCCCCAGCAGGCGTATGGGTTTCGCTCCCCAGTAAGCGTATGGGTTTCGCCCCCCCCCCCAATAAGCGTATGGGTTTCGCTCCCCAGTAAGCGTATGGGTTTCGCTCCCCAGTAAGCGTATGGGTCTCGCTCTGCAGTAGGCGTATGGGATTCGCTCCCCAGTAGGCGTATGGGTTTCGCTCCCCTGTAGGCGTATGGGTTTCGCTCCCCAGTGGGCGTATGGGTTTCGCTCCCCAGCAGGCGTATGGGTTTCGCTCCCCAGCAGGCGTATGGGTTTCGCTCCCCAGTAAGCGTATGGGTTTCGCTCCCCTGTACGCGTATGGGTTTCGCTCCCCAGTACGCGTATGGGTTTCACTCCCCAGTAGGAGCAATACCACTATGTATGCGTGTCATCAGCCAAAAATGAACAAAAAAATCAGATCTTTGTAATTTAAATACTTTTTGTGTTTAGATCTTTTAATCATTTGGTATTTTACATCTCGTAATGGGTTTCATAATATTTTCCTTTTTAGAATTTTAACGATTAAATTGATTCTTCCAAAGGTCCTAATTTGTAAGGTTGTAGATTCTTTATGTTTATCAGCATAGATTGGTTGTATTTACGATTATGAACAAAAACAATTATAACAATCGACAGATATTTTTGTTGATAATTAAAATAAAATGTTCCTGGTCGCAAATGTAACAAACGAAGCCAACTATTTTATCCCATACGGACAAACAATTAGAATGTGTTATAAACAATGGCTATTGTAACAGAACAAAGCCAAAATGGACTGTTATCAAAACACTCTGTCTGAAGAGCACAGTGCCCAAGGTTATAAAACTGAGCATGGAAACCAGTCTCAAATCTCAAGGATCTGATTGGCTGAAATGGCGACTGGTCGCCATTTCAGCCAATCAGATCCTTGAGATTTGAGACTGGTTTCCAAACTCAGTTTTATAACCTTCAGGCCAGAAAAGAACAAAACTTGTATTTTCACACCTAGAGGTACCCTGATAATTTGTTAAATATAGGATCAACAAAATATATATACTGATAAACTCAGACTTAGTAAGGCTTACATTTCAAAAAAGCAAACAACATTCTTGATCGAATCTTTTAATTGAAATGGATTCGTAACTGCTACAAAATATGAAAAAAGAGACAATTTTTATTTTAATATTGTCAATTTTCCTTTTTTAGATAATGACATTGTTTGGGGTTCATCAGAATGATCAGTTGAATTTAACTTAGTTCTTACGATTCATTTCGCTGAGAAATAAGGATTAGAAATAACGGTTTTACACTTACATCATGTTTTTTGTAAAATTATTAGACGGCGAAAATATTTCAATTTTCAATTAAAGCTTATGATCACATCCTTGTTCGCTGTCTTTCAAAGTGTCCTTGGTATCTTTTTCGAGATGTATTTTCTCGTAATTTGTAGAATTAGACATAAGAATTATGTCCTCTTCACATTTCGCCTTCGATTTTCTGAAAATTATTTGCTCTTTTATCAGCAAAAGCACAAATAGGCTAATGACGAACAGTTTGAAGAATACCGACAATTAATTCATCATTAGACATTAAATTCTCACCGGCGTCAAAACATGTCAGATCAGTATTTATCGGGAAGGCTTTTAAGATTACAAAGTACTTAGAGAATATGAGCTATTACTAGCTTCATTATCTTTGCTTTCAAGACTCGTTATGTCTTTGTTCTCTGTCCCAGCAAATTTTTTAGAAAACATCTATTAACCACCATTAGAAAATTGTTTTGCCACTGACCGTTCCAATGCGGTAACAACTCATGTTCTCAACCTATTTATTTGTAGGCTTTATTTTAAAACTGATCATTTTATAACCCAATTTCTCTTTTCCTCTCTACTCGTTTGGCTGTTTGGAGAGGCTGTGTCTTCTGGATGTGGCTATTCTATATCTTTTTTATACTTTCACTATTTTAAAGAGAAAGTCTGATGTGTTTAAGGGTAAAGTGAAATGTGACTTTCATAAACTTACTCAATCGTTTAATTTTGCTAGGACATGGTTAAACCACGGGATTAGGTTGTTTGGTATATCTTGAAAATATAATGTTATTATGATCTTTGTGAGTTATACATTTGAGCAAAGGTCTTGAAATGGCCATCAAGTATCTGTAAAAGTTGAACTATTGCGTTTTCCTGACCAGACTCGACGGAATACCACAGAAAATTTTATTCTATAACCCACTGTTTAATTCAACATACTTATTTATTAAATTTCTGGGTACATGTAACTTTCTACCAAGCGGCATTTGATAAAATGAAATAAACCAACAAAATAACTGTTTTACCCATGATGGAAACACTCTAAATCATTATTTGAGTTTTTGATTAATAATTGACTAAATTCAAACAAACATAAAAACACAAAATAATATCTGAAATAAAATATCAAGGAAATATTAGCCTCTTGAACCCGATCGTACACATGAAACAATATAACACTGATATACAATATATCTAAAATGTTGTGAAGGTATTGCGCCTTTCGCCATTGCTTTGCCAGAGACAAAAAAGAAAAATAATTTTCAACGTATGCAAAGTAATGATACACTTATAGCATTTATTTGTGCAAAGTTTGTTGGAAGTGCATTGTGCTGTTTGCGAGATTTTTTATATTTTTCTTTTTCGTCTATGGCAAAGCAATGGTGAATGGCGAAAAACCTTAAAACATTTACTTGAGCAAAATAATGCGTAATGAATTCACAGACAAAAAGGTTACGAGTTTTATTTTAAGATTTAATGAATCTGTTAACAACATTCCTCAAAGCTCGCGACCTTTTTCAAATAAAATCCGTCGGTAACATCAGTATGCTTGTTACGCTAGCATATCTTTAGCAGTGCATCGTCACGGTCAGTGAATGCCTTCTGTCAGTAATGTTATCAGTAAAATATCCCGTTACCGATGTCATGCAGTGATGGTAACTTATATCAGGGCTATCCGATCAACCTTTTTGGGGTTGTCCCGGCTAGCTCAGTTGGTTGCGTCGCAGAAATTGCAGGGCAGGGCGCTTTCGCCGTGACGGTGCGGGTTCGCTCCCAGCGAGAGGCACTATGATTTCTAGTGCCAAAGATCATGAAACCAAGATTGGCGACCAGTCTCCAATCTCGAGCATCTGATGTTCTGAAATGGCGAAAAGTCAGATGCTTGAGATTTGAGACTTGTCTCCTGATTTTGTATAGTGATCTTGGGTCCAGCGCTTATCGTCACGGTCAGTGAATGCCTTATGGTTTTCCAACAAACACCAATTTGTGGACCACAAATTTAAGGAAGTTGAGATAAAGAACCGTTTCAGCTATATTACCTGACTTGTTTTATGTTTGACCTCTGTACCATTTCCTCCACTGGCTGTCTCAAAAGTTTACGTGAATCTACAAGATACTTTAGCTTATCACAGAAGCTACAAATTATTGAGGCCGAATACGAGAGTTACTCAGCAACAAAAGTTACTTTTAAGACAAGACTTCACACATGCTAAAATTTAAGTCAGTAAGTCAATAACATCTCACTAGGCTGTGTGGGCAGTAATATGCATTTCCATTACTGTCCATGAACAGGCTCAATCAAACCGAGCCTGCAATATTTTTATATTTGTCGTGTTCGGTGGCTTTCAAAGTTCCCTTTTTGTCTATTTACAGTGCGTTGTGTGTTAACAAATTAAGAACAATATATTCATCTGAGGCACGTTCTAAATAAACGAAACAACAACTTGTTTAACTGCTATATTTTTTGCCGCCGACTTTATACATGTGCATGCTCAAGGCTCAACCGATTTTATGATTGTCATTTTTTTAAACCAACCTTCATTTTGACGCTCATAGTTTAAAAAGTCTATCGGTTTTCACATTGAAAATAACTTCATGTATTCCCAATCTCACAATCCTCACTTTTTGTTTCAAATTAAATAAAAAATTGTTCATTACTAGGAAACATGTCAAAAAATGGATAATAACAATAAAGTGTATTTATAAGGCACGGACAGTAAATGGTCATTTTTTCCAATTGTTTCAGACATTTCAAAGTTAGAGTGCTTTTGCCCCGACTAAAAATACGAAACTATAGTTGAAATTATTAAACTGACGCAGAGTTATTCTTGTTTTATAAAAGCTATTAATTCTGTTGGGTATAAAAATCCCTTTATGTGTTGAAATCCCAAAATGCGCCAATTATTGGACATGACGTTACTGAAAATTCACTCTTTCAGTCATTAAGATCTCACTTTTAAAGATGCGTTATGCTTCGGTTGCTTCTGAGACATCTAGATCTATTTGCGTCAACGTGTGATTCAAATTTCCACATAACCAGTATGTCGTTTTCGTTGGGTTGCCATTCTGAAATATAAGATATAAACATAAGTGACCAATTAGATTGCGACTTTAAAATCTATTAATTGACGCCTTAAAAATCTATTTCTGTGGTTCCAATTGGTCGAGAATCGGTCACGTGTCCTAACGCATAGAGTGCTATTTACCTTGAAAAAGGAATATTGATCAAAATGAATAGCGTCTGTGTATCATCGCGACGTCGGATATGATACGTAACGTCATCGGCGGGAAATAGTTTCGCGATCATTTTGTTAAAGAGCGACATTGTAGAATTGTATCATAGTATAAAAGATTTATGTAATATTTAAGTGTAAAAACCATGCCTATGCTCAATCATAAACTCATTATATTGGGCGGCTATACCATGCGACTTTTGGATGTCTTGCACACACAAAATCACTCGCTTTGGGTGCCGTTTTCTCAAACATTCAAAGACAACTTTTGTTTGAAAGTGTGAATTTGTCTTTGAATGTTTGAGAAAACTTTTCAGCATAAGGAAACAAAATTAAGTTTTTATACATATACACAAATGCTATGAGCAGAACAGGTGTGCAAGAAAAAGTATCTTGCATGAGACATTCGGTAAAGATACCGTTATGCGGCTACTTTTGCTCAAAATCAGTTTTTTCACCCTCACATAAAGACACTTGCTTCATATACCAGAAGTATCCGTTGGTTCTTGCACAAACTATCCTTGCTGTTAACATTTTTCTTACAACCATAAATGAACATTTAAGGAATGATTCTTATTTTGGTGCGGTTCATGCAGATTGGACGTGCACGCGAGAGCTGGCAAATCCATAAAGCGCGCGTGCACGTCTAATCTGCATGAACCGCACCAAAATAAGAATCATTACTTATATTTACAATTTATTCATTTTTTCTTTAAATAAACTTAAGTCGAACGCTTTCAAAAATTAGTATTAAGTGAAAAGGGGGAGTAATACGTGGGAGTTTTCAATAGTAACAGCCATGACGTTACTGACGTCATTACGGGTCATGCGGTTCATGCAAAATGAACCGAATTTTTTTAAACGAAGAAGTCAATAGGAATGTAAATATGTAATTATGTATTGCGAATAGGTTTGGCTAAAATCTATTTTGGTCTATTAGGAGACATTTATAGAAAGCCTTAAGCAAATAATGGTCACGCGTCCTCATAATTTAATCATAGACAAGCTTCAAAGTCTAACCGAGAAAACATATGCAAGAGAAAATCAAACCTTTAAATATCGCGTGTAATGTGGTCTCCTGATAATTAAACCTGGCGGACTGGCAAGACCTAATCAAGTCGATCTCTCTCTACTGGATAACATTATCATTAATGCCATTTTTATTTTATTCTCTGTGTGTTATATTTATCAGAAAATAATGTCTGTTTTCTATAAAATGAATGTTAGTCTCATCTGAAAATTGTTACATAATGCAATTAAGTTATTTTAATTATTGTAGCAAATTGTTTGTTTTTATATATTTACTTCACTTCCGTCCACTACGATGAACTCTTATACACCTAACGAACCGTACTTTCTGATAGTACGCAGTGTGACGTATTTCTTTCAGAGACGTGGTTTTAGTAAAGCCGCTCAGAATTTATTGGACTGTGCACAATGTTTTGACGTGTGACGTCAAACAGCACGCACGTTTTTTAACGAGTTGCTGCGAAAAAGGGTGCCGTCATTCACTATGTCGTCAACGTGGCTGTTTCAACAGCCATTCGAGGAAGCCGTAATTTCGTAAATTCATCTTATAATTTCTGTATAAATGAAAGTATATTCGTGTTTAAATATAATAATTAAATCAATAATTAATGGTTTTCATTTGGATATGAAAACAGTTTGTTTGTTTAAACAACCCAACTGTTTTCCATACCCAAACGAAAACCATCAAATACCAATTCAATCTGAAAGTACTTAAACATGTTTGTAGATCCTTTCTTCATACACCTGTCTTTTCGTATTGTTACTTGAATATGTAAGGGGTATTGATTTTTACATATTGCAGATTGTTGGTAAATACATGATTTCAAACTGGGAACATAAGATAACTGAAAATGTCTTTTGCCCGAAAATGAAGTTCAACATATTCAATTGAAAATTGTTACATTTTACGTCGCTAAAATGGAGAGGGCAATGAAATAAAAAAGAATAATTACCTTTTTAGGAATATCGTCTCTTTCCCGCATAAGGAAGTTTTTATATCTCGATAGTTGTTTGTATGTACTTTCTGAGAGTTGTATTTGTAAAGCTGAAAGGAGATATATAGATTTTACAAACATTAATTCTCAAAATAATATATATATTACAATCGAATTTAAAGGTCCGTTTTATTTACGGAAGAAACATGATGACGCAGAGCGACAATCCTACTGAATGCTGAAATTTCTTAGACAGGCTGATTGCTGGTTATTATTTAGCAGGGGTCTTAGAGTTTATGAAAGTTTATGGATACATATTTATAGAGAAATATTGTTTAAGAACAAAGAAGCAAGATCTGTTTCTTTTATTCCTGTCATCGTGTTCCTGCTGATTTGATACCAAGGACTCCGGTCTCGGTAATGTCATCGAATACCCACCTTTTTGCTTGACTATGCTATTAGTTTTTTATGTTTAATTTGTTCAAAATTTCAACTGATGGGTGAGTTGAAGCTTACTTGCACAACTTGTACGTTTTTGTTAGTATGAGAACATGTTTGAGCAAGTGTGAGGTTTGTGCACCAGAGAACCACGTTTTAACTCCAAATGATAATTTGTTTTGCCACTGAACGTTCTAAGCTAGTTCCCCCCTAAGGTTACCCCTTTTAATTGTTTGTGGTATCTTATTTGAAACTGATCACTATGTTAACCCTTGCTCTATTTTCCTTTCTACTTATCGGCTGCGTGGGGAGGATTTGTGGCAATTCCTGATATGTATATTTCAGTGTTTCGCTTATGGAAGTAATTGTTTTATAAACCGAAGGTAGCCTCATTAACAACGAAGTTTTTTTTATATATTTCTCTTCAATTGTGATTCTTGGTTTATCACATAAATTAACATTTTCCCCTTATAAAGACAAAAGAACATATCTATTGAAGCGCTCTTATCATTTTTTCAAATGCTTTAACATTTGATATTTCAACTGGCATCAATTCGATTTCCTTTATTTCCTTTAAGGCCAATGAAGCTTAAACATCAGTACAAATCTTCATAAAAGTATGCCATAAAAATAATTATCTAGATACAGATGAAAGGAAACTTTGAAAGTAAACAAACGGCGATCTTTTGTGATGTTATTGAGAGTGATTTTAATTAGTATGATATTTTGTAAATTTTCGATTATATTTTTTTTGGTGACCATACATATAAGAGAACGTTTGTAAAAATGCTTTCTATTTTCTATCTGTTTGCCTTGTTTTATCTTTGATCAACTTAATCGATCCTAATTTTGGATTCATTTATGGACAACCGCTGTTATCCTTCATACCTAAATGGAACTGTAATGACAATAATGCGACAAGCAAAACAAGCATTAAATCCACCGCTTTCGCTTTGATCAGCAGTAGTTTTATCAATCAGAGCGCAAATGATTTTTGCACGTGTCAATAAAAATGCTTTTTACTCAAAAACAATAATTATCTAAAAGTAGTAGCGAAAGGTTATCTATATTTACCGTACCATTATCTACAGGGTTAGTGCATACAAACTTACTTCTATATCGGGTGCATTTGGTTTATTTTTAGACATTTTAGTTGTTACTATATTTGGAAAGATCTTATCAATTATCTATTATTTTCTCAAAATATATTGGCAACTTTGTTACACATTTTGACAACATAATTGTATTTTTACCACGAAATAAATAATAATAATATAATAAATAATGTCATCTGCTCAACTTAATGACGTCATTTCAAGAATTAACGTCAAATGCCCGAATGTACCGTTTCCCGTGACGCGCCCAAAATGAACTTTATCATGAATGTTGTATGTCCTTCACCTTTCACCAACCAACTCCCCAAAAAAGGAAGAAGGTGATGTTTTAATCCCTTGAAAACTAATATAAGTCGCTACGAATCAATTCTTCTCAAAAATCGTTTTTTACCATAACCTAGAACCATTTACCGTACTGAAGATGTACCTGTGAGTTTGCTGGGAATGATACACAATGTGTGTTTGTGTTTTTATTCTCTATGTTTTCTTTATTTTATATATCAATTAATGGAGGAATAGCTGTAAATCAATAATCATTTGTCAAAATATATCAATAAGATTGAAAAGAAACCAAACATACGCAGACATGTGTCCATCATATCTTGAGCTTCTGTGACGGTTTCTCCAAATAGACAGTACCTTGGCAACTTTCCATCAACCACACCGGCAATAACCGGACCTGTTGTAAAAACAAATAATTCTTCAGCGATGTATTAGGTCCTTTTGAAAAGAAATGATATGTTGACTTTAATAAACACTCAACATTGAAAACCGAATCATTAAACATCTTTTAGCAAATGGTTTAAAATACAAAAACACAATGATAACATGCTAGTACACATGGAGTTAAGCAAAAAAGACATTTTGTTCCATATCAATTCAGAAATAATTGCAAGCAATTTCACACAATGATATTTTACTTGCAATATTTGAAAGACGTTAATTTATGATAATTTCTTGCATGAGTGGCTGGCTGTTTCGGCTTCGTGGTCTTCTTGGCCTTATGTGCCTTTGATGAGGGAGCAATGTCGATTTCGCGAAACACTATTCAGTTCCTGGCTGAATTTCTGCTGAATATCAATGTTCACCCATATACTTAAGAAAATGAAAGGCAGTGTTAATTTCTCCCGGTTATTTGTAAGAACTACCAACATGATATTCTGCAGCGCTCTGCATGCCTGGTAATTAACCCATCTACAGTTGATCATTATGCTTACCACTTTGGTTGCACGACTGTGGCAGAGGTTTAAGAGTTTATGGTTTGTAGGGAAAATGTTATTTTAAAAGAACCTAGAAGCTCGATTTGTTACTTTTATTCCTGTCATCGTGTTCTTGCTGATTTGACTCCAGGTACTCTGGTCTCGGTAAGATCATTGAGTGCCCGCCCCTTTGGCTTTTCAGTGATATTAGCTTCTTACAATTTATATTTTTGTGTGCTTTTGCATGCAACATTGTTGAGCTAATGGGTTATTGGAGTTATTTCACCATTAGAACTTGTACTTGTTTTGTGATACCAGAACCTGTTGGGGCAAGTGTGATGTTGTTGCACCCTAAATACTGGTCTAAACCCCCAGTGGCAAATTGTTTTGCCACTTACCGTTCCAAGGCGATTACCCATCGGGTTCTCACCTTCGCTAATTGTTTGTGGCGTCCATATTGAAACTGATTGTAATACCATGCTCCCTCTCTACCGTTTGGCTGTGTGTGGAGGCTGTGTCTGCTGGATGTGGCCATTCCTGATATGCATATTTCACTCTTTTATAAATCAAGAGAATGTCGAAAATACCTTGAGCACGGGTATGTGTGCTTCTTCATAAATGGTTGTAACACGTGGAACACGCGAAATGGCATGAAAAATGTTACCTTTGGAGATCTAGCCAAATTAAACGTCGTTAGACATGCGGTTGGACTATCCTACAACATTGTGCACGACTCATTGAGCGGCGCATGTAGAGCATTTTAACCGTTGGCTAACCTTTTTTCAAGGCGGAAAATTACTGATAATTCCTGATATTAGATTTTTTATGTATTACATGTAATAAAGACCGTAAAAATGCAAACGCCAGTACAAAAACGAAAACAAATCAAATGAACACAGAGTTTTCTTCACTTACCTGTACAAATTCCGATTTTCAGTTTAACTTTTTCTCCATAGGCTTGCTGTACTTGTATCAAATTCACTCGATCACGAAGGTCTAATGCTAAGCTAGCAACTGCCTCTGTGTGTCTGTCTGTATGTTTCTGATGCAAACCCGAGGCGACCATCAGAATGTTTCCTGAGAAATAAACTGTTCCATTGTCATATTTGGAATTTCTTAAAGAAATTATTGTCTGTGTGCCATTCAAATAATTTATAAAACTAAACTTTTCTTTCATTCAATAAAAACATTACTCAGTTGCAATGTATGATTTGTCTGAACTTCATGTAAGGTAGAAATGATCGTGATAGTATAGGGATTTAAAAAGATACCCCTTTTTTAATCGCGGGGGGGGGGGGCGGGTTTGGGGATCGCGCACAAACGTTACCGTAGCGAGAAAATTCTTCTGTAAACTTCCGGTGATGGTAATGTTGGATTTATCTGCAAGTATATATAATATGAGACCAGACCAGTATATCAAAACATCGAATCGCGATCGTAACGTTAAAATAAGAAATAAACAGTACTTTTTATGTTTGTACTGTATATTATATTTTATTAAATATATTATGCTCTTTGGAACGAACCGATTGCTATAAAACGCACAAATTTATCCAAAAAATAATGTTAAAAATATCTTTCTTTTAGATGATTTTACTCTTGAATGTGGCAATCAATCGTTGTCTTTATATGGCGCACGTCACGTGGAAATTGGTCTTCGTGAAGCTGACGTCAATACTTTAAATGACGTCATAAAGCTGAGCAGACGACATCGCTAATTATCATAATATGGTCCTGAAGACACCAGTGCTCAATGTTATATATCTAAGCATTGAAACCAGTCTTAAATCTTGAGCATCTGATTGGCTGAAATGGCATCATTTCAGCCAATCAGATGCTTGAGATTTGAGACCTTCAGTCCTGGTCCTTTTCCTGTGACCTGCTCCAGACTTTACAACAGCAAATTGTTGAATATTCAAAGGGTGTTATTATTTGTTAATTAAGTATTAGCAAATTGACAATGTTTTCGATAATTAAATAAAAAGGAAGCGAAGATGGAAAAAAATTTAACGAGCTTGCTTTAATGCTGATGAAATAATTAGGCTCAATCAGCTTTCCTAACATGAGTGTATTTCTCTGCAACAAGCAATTTACTGAGTAATACTGCATTGAAATAAATCTTCACATAATTTAGACTATCTTCTCTACCAACGGATTTCATTGACATAAGATAATATTATCGTGTTAAGTATTAATCATCAGTTCATTTGTTGTTGTTTTTTGTCAATTGACAAAATTTAAAATTTGCTTGGCAGGCTTACAGGTCTACAAAATATGTCATTAACTTGTTGCTAATATGCAGTTACGAGACGATGTTAATTAAGATTTACTTCTCTGTCTAGGGAATTCGGTAACATATGACAATGGAATCATTCTTAATACGAGTCTACAGTTCGTTTGCTGTCTTTTTTATCCTTTGATAAATTTTAAATTGCTGTAATGGCAGATTTATAGAATATGTCGTGAACTTAATGTTCACATGCAGATACAAGTCGATGTAAATTATGAAACTTTTCTCTATCTATGGAATTCAGTGACATACGTTAATGGAATCATGCTTAACTTTAGCCATCAGATTGTTTGCTGTCTGTATGTCGTTAGACAAATTTAAAATTGCTTTAATGACAGGCTTGTAGAATGGGTCGTAAACTTTCTGCTTATATGCAGAAACAAGACGATGTATATCAATAATATTTCGTCTATCTTTGGAATTTAGTCATAAGAAAGATAACGGTTTTGTGTTAACTGTAATCCATCAGTTTGTGTCGGGAATTTGCTATTGTTTTATGACGTTTGACAGATTTGAAATTGCTTTTATGGAAGGCTTGTAGAAAAGGTCGTTAACCTCTGATTATTTGCAGAAACAAGACGATATTAATTAAAAATATCTCTTCTATATATGGATTTTAGTGCAATAAGATCATGGGTTTGTGCTTTATATAAGCCATCAGTTTGTTTGTCGTCTTTTTTGTCGTTTGACAAATTTAAAATTTGGTTGGATTGCAGGCTTGTAGTTAATCTTGACAAACCAAACATGTGCGCGCATAACATATAATTTCTGTAACCGATGTGTACTGAGAGCATTACTGAAGCCACACATCAAAAAGTGGCATTGCAAGTTATAAATGATAAAGAATGAGACCTGGAATGGAATTGATAGATTGACATCGTCTGGACAAGTTTGTTTTACAACCGATAGTTTGTAACAAATTATATGAAGGATATAAACTCTTTATATCTTTGCTCTGTGAAAAATCAGAACAAAGAAAATAATTTATTAAAAGATCAAAGTAACAGTTTATTAAAATATTATCTGAAGTATCAAAACTCTGTGAAATATTTGCATCAAATGTATAATTTATTATTTAAGGTAGAAAGTAATGGAAACATGCTAAGTGCTTTGTTACCTTGATTTTAAAATGTGACCAAAAAACTTCGCCACATTTGCTTAGTTTTTTTACGTGTCGAAATGAGACAAACAACAACAGTTTGAAGAGCGTTAGTCGAGAAGTTCAATTGTCAAAATTGTCGCAGTCACTTATTTCATAAACATTTTGCATAATTTTCACCTGGATGCCAAGCAAGTCCTACTGCATACAGAACTTTATTACAATCTCGTGAAACTAGTGACACTCTGGATCATATGGAACAGAATCGTGACGATAATAAGGATAATTAACTATCCTTCTCTCGCTGAAGACAATATTTGACAACAAGAAATACATGATGTTTTTTGTTTTCGTTGTTGTTTTTTGCAGTTTTCGCTAACAGGTCAGTTTGTAGGTTTGGGTCAACATTCATAAGAAGTTTCTTTAAAATCAGTGAAAATTATCAAACTAATAATTCAGTAAAATTATAGATTTACAACACACTTGTATTGGGATGGATCAAAGTTGTAGTGTTTTTTGGTGTAAATATTGAGTTGCGCTCAACCCGGGGCTAGGCGGCGTGGGCAGTAATATGCAATCCCATTATTGCCCATGAACAGGCTCAATCAAACCGAGCCTGCAGTATTTTCATATTTGTCGTGTTCGGTGGCTTTCAAAGATCCCTTTTCATCTATTTCAATAAACAGCCGAAAAAGCAAAAAAAGTAGTACCTGTAGATCCAAGTTTGCTGACATTGTACTTGTCAATACGTTTCTCAAACACCGCAAAGACATCATTCACCAGCTGAAGAACTTCGTCAGCAGTACTTTTGTTTATGAAAGTATCAAAGTTACTAATGTCTGCAAACATCACTGTCACTGATTCGAAATACTCCGGTTCAATAATACTTCTATGCATTCTCTTGGCAATTTTTGCGGGGACAAGTTGCGACAGCAGTGATTCTGTGCGCTGCTGCTCCTTCTCTAGATGCGTTGTTTTCTCTTGTAAACATTTCTTCACGGTTTCAATGTTGTTAGATATTTTGTAAATAACAAAAGAAACTGTAACGGCCACGATTGAAGTGACCACTAGAATAATAATGTCAATGGTCAAATCAAGTTTATGTTTGAAGATTTCTTCTTCTGTTTTCTGAAAGAAAATACTATACGACTGATGAAATTTAGCAGTGTTTTCCACTTTGCGAAGTTTTTGCTTTCTTACTCCTGGTCGTGTCTAACAAAAACATTTCAAGAAGAAACGTACACACTATGAGTACTTATTAATGGCCAGGAAGTTAGCAGTACGGCAGTAACAGCAGTAACAACAGTAATACTGCTGGCAGTAACAGCAGTAATACTGCTGACAGTAACAGCAGTAATACTGCTAGCAGTAACAGCAGTAATACTGCTGGCAGTAACAGCAGTAATACTGCTAGCAGTAACAGCAGTAATACTGCAGGCATTAACAGCAGTAATACTGCTAGCAGTAACAGCATTAATACTGCTGGCAGTAACAGCAGTAATACTGCTGGCAGTAACAGCAGTAATTGCCAGCTGTATTACTGCTGTCTGCTGTTACCACTGTACTGCTAACTTCCTGGCCATTACTAATTGTACAACTCTTGATGGCCATCTGTTTTATACCGATATGAAAATAATTTATGTTATCTTTTAATCGAACATCAAGATGACAATATTACAGCCTTTAGCAAAACATCGAGGTATGTTGACGATTTGTTGAATGTAGAAAGCATTTCTAAACGAAATGGTGATATCATATGAAACAAATATTCTACAATGTGTAGAATTATAATCCCCATTAGTAATTAAAATAGGGTTGTGTAACATTGGATTAAGCTCATACAAAAGATTACAAACCTTTTTGTCTTCTCACAAAAAGTATTTTCATTATTTGCATGTTTTATTAAAAATAATAAGTTAAAGTGAACATTACTTAACATATGCATGTCGTCATTACATCGTTTTTCACTTACCGTTGTGATATAATCTACCACAACATGTTTGATGCTATCTAGTGAACGTATGTGTGACGTCATTACATCGTTTTTCACTTACCGTTGTGATATAATCTACCACAACATGTTTGATGCTATCTAGTGAACGTATGTGTGACGTCATTTTATCGTATTTAACTTACCATTATAATATAACCTACCATTCCTTATCTGATGCTATCAATGACGTGTGTATGGCATCATGTTATATTACATGTTTTTAAAAACTAACTTACCATTGTAATATAAGATACCATTCCATGTTTAGTGCAATTGAGTTGACGTACTCGTAAGTATGACGTCATCTTATCGTATTTAACTTACCGTTGTTATATAATCTTCCATTCTTTATTTCATGCTATCGATTTGACGTATGTATTACGTCATTTTATCGTATGTAACTTACCATTGTTATATAATCTACCATTCCATATTTGATGCTATCGAGTTGACTAATGTATGACGTCATGTTATCGAGCCAAATTATTCCGAGTTCCACCGAACGTTCATGAGAATCATTTGTCAGCAACTTCTGTCTCATTTCATTGACAACATCTTGCAGGTTCGGGTCTACGTGAATTGATTTCAATCGTCGAGCAATGACTGAATAGCCCTCAAACTTATCGAGAAATGTTTCTGCAAGTATACGTTGTTCTTCATACTGCAATAAGGTCGCTTGGTCCTGAAAACCTAAATAAATCTGTCTGGTGAATCTCTTGATTTAATAAAAAAGTAACAATAGAAATCAAAAATAAACTGTCATTCCACTTCATTATATGAAATTTTGGGTTACAACATTAAACTGTTAATTTTTGAGCGCCAAAAACAAAATTGTTCTAAAAAAGAACTGTAATTACCAGTTTACAACAGCTGATGTTAACACAATTTTATTTATTTGGATTTAATTAATTTGTGATTTTTTATTTCGTTCTTCTTCGTTTTGAAATTGTTCTCATAATTATCAAATAAAAATATTCGACAAAATATTTCTTGTAATTTTCTTTTATTAGTAGTTCTAACTACATAAACGGTGTATACAGTTGCAAGTAGAAATAGATGAAAAGGGAACTTTGAAAGCCACCTAACACGACGAATATAAAAATACTGCAGGCTCGGTTTGATTGAGCCTGTTCATGGGCAGTAATGGGATTGCATATTACTACCCACACCGCCTAGCCCCGGGTTTAGCGCAACTCAATATTGAGATGCGTTACATTTTGGCAAGAGTGAGGTTGGTGCACCCTAGAACCTGGTTTAGACCCCAGTGGCAAATTATATTGCCACTGACCGTTCCAAGGCGGTAACCCCAAAGGTTCTCATTTTTGTTAATTGTTTTTGGTGTTTTATTTTAAATTGACATACTTATAAACACATGCTCTTTTTTTCTTTCTTCTTTTTCGCTGCGATGAGAGGCTGTGTTTTGTGATTGTATCGATTCCTAATATATATTTTTTACTTTTTTAATGAAACGAAGTCATATGATCTAATATCACTTATAATGATATTCAATTATTTATTTTATCCTGTAGCTCACCATGCGTAAAATAATATGTTCCAAGTGCCCGCTCGGTGTCAACACATTCTTTACCATTAATAAGCATATGGAATGCAACAAGTTCCGTCCATATATCGCTGCTCTTTTCTTCTTTCACTGCATTAATAACCCACTCTATAAAGACTTTGATGTCTTTTGTATATTGATCGATGACGTACATCGACGTCAGTTTCTCTCGCTGTTGCCTGAACATACTCAAACTTTTCTGGAAATTTTCTTTGTTCTGAAACTAAACGTGAAAGATGCATAATCCCACTTTCAGACGGTGCTAAGCATCATCGACTGATGATGTACAAAATTATCTAAGACAACATATATAAGAGCACTTTTAATCACGCCAGTTTTCAATCACGGTTTTCGCATAATAGTTAATTATTCACATTACACTTTTGATATGGTTGTTTATATATTCAAGCAAAAGAACTTTCTAATAATTTTAGAACCTGTTGGGGCAAGTGGGAGGTTGGTGCACCCTAGAACCTGGTTAAAAACCCCAGTGGCAATTTGTTTTGTCACTGACCGTTCCAAAGCGGTAACCCCAAGTGTTCTCACTTTAGTTAATTGTTTGTGGCGTCTTATTTGAATTGACATACTTATAACAAACGTGTTTTCTCGTCCTCTCTTCTTTTTTGCTGCGTAGGGAGGCTGTGTTTTGTGAGTGTGGCGATACCTAATATGCATATTTCACTTTTTCAGTAACCACAAGGATTACCTTCTGCTGTTTTTTTTTACATTTATACCCAAGTTTAATATCTTAGAATTTTTATGCATCCCCTCCCACCCTATAAAGTAGCCTCCCTCCAACTTTCAACGAGTCAAATATCATGAAACCCTCAATCTTCAGATATAGCATTTTATAGTTCGAAGTATATATCTGATATGTGTTATTAAAAGGCACAAACGGTTGTTTCTAGATTAGATTTGTAATAATTGTTGAAAAACATTCATGTTGGAATATTCATTACTGTCGAACTATTTCTTAACCCAAATACCTTTAGCGGTCCCTTAAACATCCATTTTGAAAGCTTTTCCAGAGCATCATCGGTAAGTATAAAGCTTTCTAATAGTCTTGAATTGAGTCCAGGGTCACCATGGGCGATGGTAAATAAGGTTACCAGGCCACGTTCATACTGCATACTTTGTATAACATCTCCTATTTCAAGTGACAGCTGAACATTGGTTTTCATTAAACGCCTTTGCTGAAGCATCTGCAAAGTAAAAAAATAGATATCATGTTCATTTCGTTTATCAATGTCATCGTGTTCTCGCTGATTTGACTCCGGACGATCTGGTTTCGGCAAGGTCAGTGAGAACCCGCCCTTCTGCTTTACAATGCTCTATTAGCTTCGTATGATTAAGATGTTTGTGATCTTTTGGATGCAACATCGTAGAGTTGATGGGTGGGTTGGAGATATTTCAACAAGACAGCTTGTTTGTTTAAATGATGACCTGTTGGAACAAGTGTGAGGTCAGTGCATCATAGAACCTGGTTTAAATCCCCGGTGGCAAATTGTTTTGACATTGGCCGTTCCAAGGCGGTAACATCTCGGGTTCTCATTTTTGTGCATTATGTGGGGTTTGTTGTGAAATTGTTCATTTTATAAACCATGCTCTCTCTTCATCTGTCTTCTTCTCTGTGTTAGGATGCTGAGCCTTTAAATAGGGGCAATTCCTGATATGTATATTTCACTTTTGAACTACAATCATGCGTAATAAAACACCAGTTGACATAAAGTTGACAAATAATGGCAACTTTTGGTTTTAAAAACCAATTAAATATTATTTAAATATTTGCAAAATGGTGTTTAGACCGATGAAATTAGTATAGTCATATTAAGGCAAGAATATTACATACGTATAAGTTTTGATTTTACTTAGTATTTTTAACTGAATACCATTCTATGTTCAGCGCCTTATGGTCCCAAATAAATGAGTTTGTTGCCCTAAACGAGAAAACAATGGGCGGAACTAAACAGAATAGAATTTTGACAGGGGAGAATATAAATCCTGCATACCACAGACAACGCCAAAAGTAAAATTTAAAAAGCAGGAAATTTATCCTTGGGGTGATTGACAATATCAAAATCTATATTGGCTGGTATATTGAAACAAACTTTCTTTAAACTGGCCGAAATATTCAATCAGAAGAAAATTTATAAGTACTATTAACATAGAACTTAAGTATCGTGCGCAACGACCTTCAAAGGACGCGTAAAAATCTCTCTTCCTGATTCGTAAAATCGAACAGAAAGACTGAAGATGTTGGTTTATTTAAAATGCGCAATTGTCGTTAAAAACTAGGCGGTTTGCGCAGAATTTATCCGATAATGTTAGGGAAAGACAATGATATGAGATCACGTGCTTGTTATTAAGCATATTGAGTTTCGCCTCTGATAATGATTACCACATGTAATGTCAGAGATTGATATTCCTTTGCAAAGACACTTATAGTATTAAGAGTGCTGAATAAATACTGACTCGCTACTTGGTCTCTACCATCTAATATTTACAATATCTATATTTTGCTTAAAAGAAGTAAAGAAATGATAAGAATTATAACTGTATTGTATTAAGTAAGGCTCTATTTTATAGAGTTTTTGTGTCGTTTATATTTAAGTGGTGTTTTTGGTTTGAGTGTAACAAAATAATGTTACGATAATTTAAATATAAATCAAAGAACAAGAATAGTAAGCTTAGTATAAATTAATAGGTAGAACATTAAAATGATGCTTTTTAATTGTTGGCCTGTAGGCGATCTCTGTGATACGCTGGATTAAAAAAGGTTGATCGGATAGCCCAGATATACTTTGTCTTCACTGCAAATCGTGACTGCAATATTTTCATAATTTTTAAATTAATAATTTTAATACTGACCACAAACAAGTATGTCGTTTATTCAAAATCAAGCACTACATATTACCAGGTCAATATTTCCTTTTTCAAATTCACGTTCTTCAATGTTAAAATTCTATCATTAAATTGCTGAAAATCAGAAAACTAATCTTACTTTTCGGAAGTGCATGGCTAGGCGCTGTCGCCGTGACGGTGCGGGTTCGCTCCCTAGTAGAGGCAATTTCATTTGGGGCGCGTCACGGGAAAAGGTACCTTCAGACAGTTGACGTCAATCTTTGAAATGACGTCATTAATTTGAGCAGACGACATTATTTATTATGCATTTCGCGGTAAAAATACCATTTTATTGTCAAATTGTGTAACAAAATCAAATTTTAGTGCTAACATATTGATTTATAATTATTACTTCTATCTAAATTTAGTAAAAACTAAAATATCACTAAAAATGGCTGAAGGTACCTTTTCCCGTGACGTGCCCCATTTGTAACATTGACTTTTAGAATTTAATATATTTTCATATTTGATAATAAGAGGTTTTTATGAAATTTGGTATTTAATTTGATCAGCTCAGCAGGAAACGGGCATCAGTTTAAAGTTTAAGCTGAATTTGAGGTATTAAACTAAGGGAAATGAATAATAACTGGTTCGTTTCATGCATAATGCAAATGATGCTGTTCGTGATATCGTGAAATAATGTAATCGTTTTTATTTTTTGTGTGTGTAAATGATGATTCAGTATTTTGTATTTGGCAAAGAAAGATACGTATCTTATCAGTACTTATCAATATTACAAGGGAAATAAGATCCAAAAAGGGATAGAAGGCTCAAAAGTTGCCTAAAAGTATTAAACATTTCAATATAAATAACGGAAATCTTGGTATTTATAAACTATTATGATTTTGTTGATGATAAAAATTCAGGACAACTTAATTAAGGATGTTTCGCCACGTTTCAATAAGTGAATTTCGGTGGGTGCGGATAACCGTTTATAACGACTGAGAATTTGTCTTTCAGAGATACATACTCTCAACCGCGCTATTCAAAGTAGAAGTAATAGTTTGAACATGGTCCATTGTTATACTTAGTTTGTTATTCGGTTAATGGCAAATTTATTACACAAAAGTACAAGTTGTTAGTGAAAAAAGACTGTAATCAATTAATACAATCCACAAAATAATCGATACTCATAAAACAAAGTTAATAAAGTAAATAAAATTGTTAAATGTAACCTTTGAACTGGTGTTCAAGTATATTCCATTCTGGACTATCAAAATTATGCCTGGTATTACAGACAATATGATAATCCTCCACATGATATGTACTACAAACATGCGCGATTTTTTCACCTTAATTTTGTAGTAGTATCCATCCACAGAGCTGCAAGATAGGAGAAGATGTGAACATATAGACACGAGGCGTTTATTTCAAGCTTCCGAGCGCAGCTCTGTGGAAGACGCATTTCTTGACTTGAGAAATCCAATACAACATATGATATTGGATTCACAATGCATTAAATTAAAATGTGATTGCAGGTAATTGTTTCAAATAAGGAAATCAAGAAAAAGAAATGTATCTACTGTCCGAATTTTAATAGAGTGCAGAGTATATTAAAAATAAATATTGCATCTGTATGCATAAAGGTAATCATGTTATAAATGTAATTTCATGATGAAATACGACCGAGCAAAAATGAAAACATACCAAGTTTTAAATGTAAACAATTGTTCAGTGATGCTATATTTTATCTTTTAATTAATTCTTGGTATTTGCACATATCTGGACATTTGAAGGATGTTGTTATTTTTTGTCAAATAGGTCCAGGTTATCTCCTCTTTCCTAAATTATGCTAGAATCAATAATAAAGTCTCAAACAGAATTTTTTACCGTCACATTTAAAAGTTTATGGCATGTCAAGAAGGAAAACCACATCCATTATAGTTCACTGATGAAAAGAAATAAGATACAGTTGGGTAAATATCATTTTTGCAAATTACCTCCCTTTCAATTAAAGGGAAAACAAAATCAAACTCTGAATTTGCCACAACAACATAATTGTTTGCCGTTTTACCTTTTTTAAACCGATAGATACTGAACCGACGACTTCCAAGATAAAGGTATTGGTGATCAAATTGCTCCAGATATTTACATTTACTGCCATCACCAATTTAATTGGAGTTTTCCATGTTACTTTTGTCAAGTTTTCATTTTGGCTTAGTATATTTATAGATTATAAATACATGTAAACCCCTAACCTGAGTCATATGGTAAAATGTTCATTGTTCATCATTGTGTTATTAATTTTCTTGATAAATAATATGATAAAAGATTTAAATATAATTCAAAATGCAGCTGCAGTTGAAAATAACTATTGCAACAATCTATTACTTAACTATGGTATTACGGAGATTCGATTTATAAATTTCCACGTCTTTTCGTAATAACCGTCTGTAAATTCAAAACGAAATGCTATAAACATGATAATATTATTCCTTAGCTTTTTTTGCATGCTTGTTGATTAAACCGTCTACCGTTGATCGTTGATCTTACCTCTTTTTGCACGAGTTTATAAAGGTTAATAGGGAAACCTTGCAAAAGAACATAAATGCTCGAACTGTTTCTTTTATTCCAGTTGACGTGATTTCGCTGATTTGACGCAAGCGTCTGTGACCTCGGTAAGGTCATTTAGTACCGACATTTTTACTTGACAATGATATTAGCTTTATTATGTTTTATATGTCTGTGCTTTTGCATACAACCTTTGTTGTCGCTGAGTCATAAACCCCTCGGGCTCTCATTTTCGTCTCGCTGAGTCATAAACCCCTCGGGCTCTCATTTTCGTCTCGCTGAGTCATAAACCCCTCGGGCTCTCATTTTCGTCTATGGTGTCTATTTTGAAATTGATCATTTTGTAAATGCATGCGCTCAGTGCCCAAGGTTATAAAACTGAGCATGGAAACCAGTCTCAAATCTCAAGCATCTGATTGGCTGAAATGGCAACTGGTCGCCATTTCAGCCAATCAGATGCTTGAGATTTGAGACTGGTTTCCAAACTCAGCTTTATAACCTTCAGTCCAGTTCCCATCTACTTTTTGGCTGTGTGGGAAGGCTCTAACTACTGTTTGTGGCAAATCTTGATGCTTATTTCACATTTTTAGGTACGTGACACTTAAAAATAAACTTAAATTAATTGAACGAAATGGATTCTGCACTTTTCGAAGAATTTGTGATGTTCATGTATCGTCTGTCATATTTTCTTCAAAATACGTGCGAGCAAAGTCTTTCAAAACATTCTGAGACAAAAGCAAATGAAGACAGTTTGAATTCTTACTCAATTCTCTTGAGATTTAAAAAGAATTATATTGTAGTTATCAACATTAAAGCAATTGTATTTTCAATTCTCAGATTTACGCAATTCCTTCACTAAAGGAAAATTGGCGAAGTGTACGCAATTAGTTTTAAAAATTGATATTTTCGATTGAATGATATGAAATAATGTACTAGGTAGATGGAAAGTTCTCTGCTTTTTTGTAGCATGTATCTGCACAAATTAATTTGTGATACCGGTATATGTGCTATCACGCTATACTCCTGGGAAATTTAATTAATATTGGAATTTAATGGTAGATTTCTAAAACCTAAGGAAAATTTAAATGCACTTTTAGTCCTACCAGCTTTTACTGACATGTAAATTTCATGCCAGTATCATTACACTCATGTGGAAATTTAGAATTATGTTTTGTATTGCTTAGTTTTAGTGAATTTATGTAATAGAATTTTAAGGAATTTATAGGTCTAGCTTTTTTCTTCTTTTTTTTCTAACGTGTCTTACTGTGTGCAAAAATAAAGATACATTAGTAATATTCATTTGTGCAAAGTATAGTTGAACGAAATTTAACCGTTATTGAGATTTATAAAAATATGGTGAAACTTTTCAAAAAACTTTTTCTATAAGGCAATGCAGCTTCGCATGTGTTCACATTGACCTTTTGAGATAAAGAATAACTATACCAACCTGTCAAATATGAGAGAGCAAGATGTACAATCTCTGCAATTAATAGTCATGTTCGGCGTTAACAGTTAGAGATAGATTTTCGACCAATGAAAGGTTGTGTTTAAAGCTAGAAATATAAATAATGCATAGGAATAGTAAAAAATTAATGAATCGATTGATGGTTGGTTAGTTCTGCCATGTCGGTTTTGTGGAGCAAAAATGCCGACAACACGAAAAGATTATTAAAAGTAATTTAGTTATTTAGTTATTTTGTCTGTCTGGTGACTTTGCTAAGCGAAGACTTAGCTAAGAGAATAATTGATTTACTCACTCTAACAGAGAGAGTTATAACTTATAACTTCACACTAACATAAAAAAAATTTGCTATTTTCCACTGCATTAACAGATTTGCAAGATAATCGGTTAATCACAAGACACTTTGAAAGCATAGTAAACAGACCTTTTTATGTGAGTTCATGCACAACTATCGCATTTATACAATCCCAATAGGCGTAGCTGCAAGAAGTGTGCTATTTTTTTCGCGCATTGTTCTTCTTTTAGCGTGAAAAACGGATGACACTTTTCAAAAAACTTTTTCTATAAGGCAATACAGCTTCGCATGTGTTCACATTGACCTTTTGAGATAAAGAATAACTATACCAACCTGTCAAATATGAGTTGGCAAGTTGTATTATCTCTGCATTTTATAGTCATATTCGGCGTTAACAGTTAAGAGCTGGATTTTCGACCAATTTAATGTTCTGTTTAAAGCTAGAAATATAAATAGTGCAAAGGAATAGTAAAAAAAATAATGAATCGATTGCTGGTTTATCACTAACTACCAAAAAATTCACCCAACTCTATAGATTGACGCGTTACTATCGAATCTGATCATTATTATTGATCAAAAATAAAAACAATCTTAAACACCAAATACGATATCTGTAAGAAACACCAAATACGATATCTGTAAGCGCGATCTCCTTTTTTGCCAATATTTAACAAGTTAAAGGGAAAAAAGTCTCATTAAGCATTCAAATAACTATGACAAGTGTTTGCGGCGAAAGACAAGACCTCTAGGTTACCAAGATGGATAATTTTGCCATGTCGGTTTTGTGGGCAAAAATGTCGACAACACGAATTAATAGTAATTTAGTTATTTAGTTGTTTTGTCTGTCTGGTCACTTTGCTAAGCGAAGACATCGCGATACCTATAACGTGAAAACTCAAAACATGGTGGGCATAATCACAATGGATACTCCTCGTCGGCTTTTCGTATCAGATTTATCACACTTTTGCGATGGCATCATTTTTTAACTTTTCAACCTTTTACACCGCTAACACTTCAACAAGAAAACATGTAATCTTGTGATGACGAGTTTCGGGTAAGTGTGGCGAATTCACGAAAATGTCTAATGATAAATGACGTCAACACAATATTTAATCATCTCCAAACATTAAAAGACGACGAAAGAATATACCGTGTTCTCTACCTTAAGCGCAAATATTTATTGTAATCGCCCAGTCGTCGAATCTACAACACGCTAATACAAAATAAGTCATTTGACGACGTGATATCTTTGAGCTTCCTCTTTTAATGCATAACTTCCGTTTCTAAATTTATTCTCGTTAATCTATCAGAAAATTATATCTCAGATGTTTTATCTCTTTTCAGAGAAAAGCGTTTTCAACACTGGTTACAAAAAGAAATCGCAAGCGACCTTGTCAAGATAGAATATATATAAACTTTTCCACCTCCAGTATACTATTGTATTTTTGTTATCATGCACGTTTGTATTTTCATACAGAACAGGGGCATTTGACAATTGGCAGGTATTCTATTTTGGAGATTGTCCTGGCCTTCAGAACAGTATTCTTTTAAAAAAAAATGCATGAGACCCCTTTCTCTTATTGAACCTCAAATTGAACGAGAATTGTTTGTTGTTTTTTTTTATATTTTTGCCAATATCTTAATGTTGTTTCGACACATATCTTTATGTCGTTCGACATATATCTTTATGTTGTTTCGACACATATTTTTATGTTGCTTCGACACATATTTTTATGTTGTTACGACACATGTTGTTACGAATATTGTCCACGTGATAGGCTAGTCGCTTTTTTCGAACATCTCTGTTATGTAAAAAATCGATATAATGGACTGGTACTTAATTAAACGCAATGGAATTCCGTCTACTGCTTTTAATACCGGAATATACATTTACTGCACGAAAACACAAACTTAATCGTCTGTATTATATCCTTTCTATGATAATGATACTGGATGCGTGAAAGAAGCCATTCAGAAAAGCTAGATCTGTCTGGGAATCTGTCAGCCACATTGTCATTAAATCTGATCCGAGATCTGAGAGAACGATATCTCAGAAAACTGAAGAAATCATTGCATGTAATATTATACGATAATACTACTTAGATACTTTTAAGGACACCAAGAAGTGAATTGGCTAAAAATGAATAGTTTCAACTCTCCGTCCCTAAATTTCTTTTCATGTTCCATATGTTTGATCCTTGTGTATTTGTTTTTATATTAAAATTTGTGCTAAAACTGTAAAATAAAATAAAATAAATCATTTTGATCAATACCCTCTATCAGCTGACACCCTCAAACGATGTTTTTAAACAAAAAGAGAACAATATTCTCCACTCGGCCACATCAAGGTGACACCGCATAAAGCTTTCTTTTTTATTTTTTTAGCAAAACGTGGCCATACTGCAAAATCAAACGTTATAATTCCTTCGAATACTCATGATACTGATATCGTTTTTGCACTCAGGTAACGAATTGCAGGCACGTTGTTAATTCAAAATAACAAACTCAAATCATTTTAGCAAAAAGTTCGCTGAAAGCTATTTATTGCTTAAGCAATTAATCAGCTTTATTCGTACATGCCTTTGATATGTTTATTTTAATCTTATCGATGCTTTAATAAAATAAATAACAGCTAACATCCGAACATCAGAACTCTATAATTGCTGATCTAAATCCCTAATATGGTCCCAGATTAACACTTATATACTGTTCAAAATCTCCTGAGGGATTTGTCAAAATTCTCAGGTTTTTACGGAATGCAACCAAATATTTAAAACTTGAAACCAATTTTAGTGTCGGAAATAGATTCTTCATTTTTTATAAGATGAAGGCTTTTAGCAAAATACCTCGGAGACTTTATCGATAAAAGTTCAACTAAATAAAAGAGAAAAAATATTGAAAAATGATCAAAGCAGAGAATTAATAAAACTCCTGGTGTAAATCGTTCTAGAGATGACTATCTCTGTCTTTCATAGGTTTCCTTATTTGTTTTTCATTTATCAGGTATTTTCCTTTTGCTTAGGAATGAGTACATTGTAGAGTAATCTAACATATGTCTGAAATGTTGATAGTCAGAATTCTGTTGTAATATTTCAAGACAACTGCTAACTTCGAAATGAAACTCGGGTTTATTTATAATTCACAGAGACACTGTCTGTACAGAGCGGCGCCGTAAAAAGTCTACCCGTACAAATCAGTCAGTACCGTTATCATTATAAAATCGCTTACCGGTGTCACATAATGACGATCACTATATCAGTGTTATCTGCGCATAATGTTTGGAGTTATCCAGGCTTGCTAAGTCGGTACTTTGTAAAGAACTTTCAACTACTAAAAGAGAAATCACTGATTGTCATCCGTTTACGCGACCAGGAAGCGACAAGGAAATTGTGTTCAAGCACACTTTTACAACTATCTCATAAAATTTACATATGTTAGTCACGAGGACACATACAAGATGTTGTTTTAAGTATCATATTACTCATGTGGGTATTTAAAATGAGGGTTTGTGTTGTTTAGTTTTTGTGAATTTATTTAAGCAGAAGCTATGGAATTTTTAGATCGCCCTATTTTTCTTTACTATTCTTACGTGTCTAACCATATGCAAATAAAGAAACACTAGTGACACTCATTTGTGCAAAGTTTCACTGAACGGCATTTTGCCGATATAGAGATTTTGATAACTTCTTTTTATTGATGAACGTGCAGAGGAGGAGTGTAGTGGGCCCTTAATACACAAGAATACAAACATAAATGCGGCTTCGAAATTAAGTTTTAGATGGGGGTTCAAATTCAATGCATAAAACAGACTTCCTGACGCAAACCCTAGTCTAAATCAGTATTGATCTTGCAAGACATGCATTCTCTAATAATAACTAATAACTTCACACTAACATAAAACGTTTGCTATTTTCTACTGCATTAACAGATTTTCCAGATAATCGGTTAATCACAAGACACTTTGAAAGCATAGTAAACAGACCTTTTTATGTGAGTTCATGCACAAATATCGCATTTATACAATCCCAATAAGCGTAGCTGCAGGTAGTGTGCTATTTTTTTTCGCGCATTGTTCTTCTTTTAGCGTGAAAAAAGGGTGACACTTTTCAAAAACTTTTTCTATAAGGCAATGCAGCTTCGCATTTTTTTTCACATTGACCTTTGAGATAAAGAATAACTATACCAACCTCTTAAATATGAGATGGCAAGATGTACTATCTCTGCATTTTATAGTCATATACGGCGTAAACAGTGAAGAGCTGGATTTTCGATCAATGTAATGTTGTGTTTAAAGCTAGAAATATAAATAAAAACAATCTTAAAGACCAAACACGATATCTGTAAGCGCGATCTCTTTTTTGCCCTTATTTAACAAGTTAAAGGGAATAAAGTCTTATTAAGCATTTAAATATCAACTATTACAAGTGTTTGCGGCGAAAGACAAGACCTCTAGGTTACCAAGATGGATAATTTTGCCATGTCGGTTTTGTGGGCAAAAATGTCGACAACACGAAAAGACAATTAATAGTAATTTAGTTATTTAGTTGTTTTGTCTGTCTGGTCACTTTGCTAAGCGAAGACATCGCGATACCTATTACGTGAAAACTCAGAACCTGGTGGGCATAATCACAATGGATACTCCACGTCGGATTTTCGTATCAGTTAAATGTAAAAGTTTAATGATAAATGACGTCAACACAATATTTAATCATCTCTAAACGTTAATTAAACGACGAAGAAAGAATATACCGTGTTCCCTACCTTAAGCGCAAATATTTATTGTTATCGCCCAGTCGAATCTACAACACGCTAATACAAAATAAGTCATTTGACGAAATGATATCTTTGAGCTTCCTCGTTTAATGCATAACTTCCATTTCTAAATATACTCGCGTTAATCTATCAGAAAATAATATCTCAGATGTTTTATCTCTTCTCAGAGAAAAGCGTTTTCAACACTGGTTGCAAAAAGAAATCGCAAGCGACCTTGTCAAGATAGAATATATATAAACTTTTCCACCTCCAGTATACTATTGTAACTTTTTATCATGCCCGTTTATATTTTTATAGAGAACAGGGGCATTTGACAATTGACAGTTATTCTATTTTGAAGATTGTCCTGGCCTTCAAAACAATATTCTTAAAGAAATTGCATGAGACCCCTTTCTCTTATTGAACCTCAAATTGATCGACAATTGTTTGTTATTTTGGGATATATTTGCCAATATCTTTATGTTGTTTCGACACATATCTTTATGTCGTTCGACACATATCTTTATGTCGTTTCGACACATATATTTATGTTCTTTCGACACATATTTTTATGTTGTTTCGAAATATATTTTTTATGTTCTTTCGACACGTAACGAATAATGTCCCCGAGGTAAGCTAGTCGCGTTTTTCGAACATCCCTGTTAGTTAAAATATCGATATAAGGGACTGGTATTTAATTAAGCGCAATGGAAATCCGTCTACCGCTTTCAAATACAGAAATATCCATTACCTGCTCGAACAGACAAACTTTATAGCGTGTATCATATTATTTCTATGATTATGATATTGGATGCGTGAAATTAGCCATTCAGAAAAGCTAGATTTGTCTGAGAAGATGCCACATTGTCATTAAATCTCGAGATGTGAAAGAACGCTAAGAAAATTGAAGAAATCAAAGCACTTTTAAGAGTACAACTTGCATGTAATATTATTCGATAATTCCAGTTAAATACTTTTAATGACACCAAGGAGTTGATTAGCTAAAACTGAATAATTTCAACTCTCAGTCCTTAAACTTCTTTTCATGTTCCTTATGTTTGATGCTTGCATATTTGTTTCATTATTAAAATATATGTGCTAAAACTGCAAATTAAAACTAAATAAAACATTTTGATCAATACCCTCTATCAACCTGACAACCTCAAACGATAACATGTGAACATTATTCTCCACTCGGCCACATCTAGGTGACAACACGTAAAGCATTTTCAAATCTTTTTCGAGCAATACGACGCCTTACGGCAAAATACAACGGTATAACTCCTTCGAATACAATGGTACTGATACCGTGTTTGCACTGTGGTAACGAATTGCGGGCACGTTGTTAATTCAAAATAACAAACTCAAATCATTTAAGGAAAAATCAGCTTTATTCGTACTTGCCTTTGATATGCATATTTTAATCAGATCAATGCTTAAATAAAATAAATAACAGCTAACATCAGAACTATAATTGCTGTATGAAACATCTTAAAGCCTAGATGGTCCCAGATTAACACAAGTGTGAGGTTGGTGCACCTTAGAACCTGGTTTAAACCCCAGTGGCAAATTGTTTTGCCACGGACCGTTCCAAGGCGGTAACCCCAAGGGTTCTCTTTTTCGTTAATTGTTTGTGGTGTCTTATTTGAAATTGGTATTGTTATAAACACACGCTCTCTTTCCCTCCCTTCTTTTTCGCCTCGTCGGGAGTCTGAGTTTTCTGTGTGTGTGGCTATTCCTGATATGCATATTTCACTTTTTATCTACCATTCAAAATCTCCTGAGGGCTTTGTCAAAATTGTCAGGTTTTTACGGAATGCAACAAAATATTTAAAACTTGAAACCAATTTTAGTGTCGGAAATAGATTCTTCATTTTTTATAAGATGAAGGCATTTAGCAAAATACCTCGGAGACTTTATCGATTAAAGTTCAACTAAAGAGATAAACTGTTGCAGCCTGATCAAGCAGAGAATTGATTAAATTCCTGGTGAAAATTCTTTCTAGAGATGACTATCACTGAGGTTTCAGCCAGAGATTTCCTGTATTTGTTTTTCATGACATCAGGTTTCACAGGTATTTTTCTTTTTGCTTAGGAATGAGTAGAGTAATCTTACATGTATCTGAAATGTTGATAGTCAGAATTTTGCGGTAATACTTAAAGACAACTGCTAACTTCGAAATGAAACTCGGTTTCATTTACAATTCACAGTGACACTGTCTGAGCAGTGTGGTGGCCGTACAAATTAGTCAGTACTGTTATCTGCATATAACAATCGGCTACAGGGGTCATATAATGAAGATCACTCTTTCAGGGTTATTTGGGAAGCCTTTCGTGGGAACATATAGCTCAGTCGGTGTAGTGGTCGATGTTATGTGGCTTGGCGCTGTCGCCTTACGGGTTCAATTCCCAGCATGGGCTTTTCATCATTTATGATGCTGTTTGCTACGAAAATGTTTTAATTCTTTAACATTCTACCAAAAGCATATGGTTATATGTATGCGCGCGGTATGGCAAATTTTGGTCACTGATTAATAGTGCATTGTGTTAGAAATATTCGCGTCAAAGAAAAACAGATACATTTGTGGATACTTTTGCGGAAAACATGTCGTTTTCAGTATACGATAAACACATATTGTTATGTTTTTGAAGATTTTATACATATTTGTGATAATAATAAATTCGAGATGAAATTATAAGCGACGAATAATAAAATATAAGAATTGGAGACAAAGAAACAAAAGTCAAATATGAAAGAAATGTTACCAGGTTTAATGCTCGATACTGTATGAGCTTATAACAAAACACTCGTGAAAGGCCATGTGAAAAACTAACACCCAAGAAAGAAGAATGTTACATATGTAAACATAAAATAAGGAACATAACTTCTGCAGATTTTAGCGAACGTCTACATCTTGAAAGTACGCCCTTCGGCACATCATTACAATAGTTATGACAAGTTCTCGTTGAAAATAACATGTAACATATGGGAACTTTTAGACAAATACTTTGATGTTTTATATTATCTTTCTAGATATGATGTTTCGTAAGTTTTTACTGGATTAAGTTTGGATACTTATGATGGAGCCATTTGAAACTTTTGAAAAGTAGAAAGAAAAAAGTAAAACAAGTGTAAGGGTAATAACTCTGGCAAGTTTAAGCGAACCGCAGCATTGCATAACAATACTTCTGTCAAAGTTTCATAAAAAAACCTACACCTCAACCCATAAAGGAAGAGTTTTTTAAAAAAAAGATTTGTGGTCAGAGTCACACAGACGGATTGACGCTTAGCTGTTTTTTAACTTTACACAATTAGATAAGTCAAATGTAAAATTATTTATTCAACATATGCGCGCGTAGCCTTGTAATGATACTGTCCATAAAATATTGTATCTTTTAAATAAAAGTTTAAGCTCTAGCTTGAAGTTAATGATGTCAAAACTTATAATGAACCAAATAAAGTGGTTTTAATGGTGAAGAAATTGTTCACTAATGATTACAATCCCAGCTTTCCGGTTTTCTATCCAGGAAACATGAATAAAGGTAAATCATAAATATTTCACATAATCTAATTAAAAAAGCGAGCGAAATATACACCAGGGACAAAGGTCGTACACTATCGGATATAAACAGATTTTAATTAATTCTCGATAGGTTATTTACTTTCCCTTACTAAAATAACTACGTTATTTTAAAACCACATTAGGGTTAAGGTTGAAACTGCCTAAATATAATCAAACTTTTAATTAAATAGTTTTTTCCCATTTTCTGTCGAATCTCGGAACGTTCTTTGAGAACCTTTCCACGTGCTCGAACGTATTGTTTTCAGTTTGCATAATATCAAGTTCATGTTTTTTGCGTGCTGAGGGTTTCAGTATTTTGTAGAAATACATTCCTAAAATGTGTTTTACTAATGGGTGCTTTTAGCACATCCTTTTTTCTTGTAAGAGGATGGTTCAACCTAACAATACTAAGTGGCAATATGGTGTACCACTGAATAATCCATAGAAGTATCTCTCACATTTATCTGCCATTTTACATTGACCTCCTGTAAATTATTTTAACCACTGCCTCCCGCAACCGACCCTAATGCAGGTAATTGACTATGTTGTCAATACTTTAAAAACGGGACCATCTGTAAAAGCATTTTCACTCTCAAAATGTATGCGTTTGATGACTATAATTTATTAATATTGCCTTTTCTGTTTAATTTCTGTAATAGAAATGTTGACAGTTACGACCAGTCATTCGGTGCTTGTAAATTTTGGATCCTCCTTGAAAAAGTTTGAAATCTTCACTTTGTAATTATTCTCTCATCTATTACAAGTATGATAAGCTTAACTTGTTATTCAACGTGAGATTTCGTTTATTATTGGAATTATTTTTCCATGCAGCAGAATTTACAGTTGTTAAATGAAAAAGGCTAAACGTGTATATCAGGAAAAGTCTTGCTGGAGACAACAAAGAGTTCTCAGATTGACAGGAAGATACAGAGCATAAGCTTATAAAATATGGTAAAGAATGGTACCCACCACTGATAACATTAATTTTGCAGCAAGTGCGACAGGAGTTGCAGCTCCGCGTTGGCTTGTTCAGTCACAACCGGCGCTGCAGCCTCCACAAATAATTAACACAGGCGCAGACTCCAGTGTGTCTAGAGACACGGATGCTGGCCAAAACATTATTAATTGTCATATATAGAAGAGAATCGTGCAGAAAAAGTGTCTTATGTGGAGAACAGGCCATATCAACACATAACAAAAGGATCATTCTATAATGTGGCAATATATCGTAGATGGGTATCGGAAGTCGCTGAATTTTCAAATCTCCAAATTTTCAAATTCATCACTTCTGTGAACACACCGCACGCTCACTTGTAGTAAACTTGTTGTAAAAAAAGGACAAATCAGTTTTATAATATACAACTAAAAATTGATAAGGGTCACTTTTGTAGTCTGTAATTATTATTATTAAGGTTAACATTTTAAACAGTTTAAAAGCCATTAAATGTTTATTTGCAATGTTGGTTTTTTTTGTTTTGTTTTTATAATACCGATTAATTAGGCATCTGAGTTGAATTTGTGAACTGAAACATGACTGTAAAATTATCTAAGCGGGAAAAGATACAGACTACAAAAGTGTCCCTTATATAATGGAGTAGTATATATTATGGTGATATTGGATATACTACAGATTTCGATTTCAGTTAAATTTTGACCCAGCGAGCGTCCTCCGTAAATATTTGTAGTACTGCAACACTTCAAAAGACGCCGATCACTTTTTTGTCATGCGATGACTGTTAGAACTGCCGCTCCAATCAGAAGACGCGGCGTTCTACTTCTATTAAACAAGGTGTTACTGTCAATCAAATTTTTGTGGCTTGCGGAAGTTAAACTTAAAATGACGCTTTGTAAAGATTTGAATGATACGTGTAGCACCGACGCAATAACAGAAGGTGTGGCTTAAAGTAAAGCAACCTGTAGGCGTGATGAACTATGAACAGCGTTCTGTCAATTAAACTTTCCCGCTACTTTTAAAAGGAAATATCAGTCGCCGCGCCACACGTTTAGTGTTTTTAATTGCAAGCGAAAATCTAATTGAAATAGAAATTTGTAGAATATTATAGCACCTCGGAGATACTTGATATCGTCTACGTGAAAACAGGTGTGACTCTCGCTGTTAGTAGTAACAATAGCATTTTCTGTCAATAAATTGTCTCATATCACTTCTTTAATTTGATTTGACGACTGTTATCCTAAATGATGATATAAATAATTAACTGATAAGAAATATCTAGAAATATCTAAAATTCTGCCATCTTTGTCAAAGTGTATTGCTAAAAGTACAGGTAACATAGAGTATTCATAACATGTATTGTTAATACTTCTTCTACATTTTGTATTTATTATTCATAAGTTATGTTAGTGTAAGGCAGTTCATAGCTGCGTAGTATTCATTAAACATTAGTAAAGTAAGGCAGTTTACAGCTGCGTACTCACAGCTCTGGGCTGAAGGTTATAAAGCTGAGATTGGAAACCAGTCTCAAATCTCAAGCATATGATTGGCTGAAATGGCGACCAGTCGCCATTTCAGTCAATCAGATGCTTGAGATTTAAGACTGGTTTTCATGATCAGTTTTATAACCTTGTGCACAGGGTGAAACGTCTATAATATGGTTAATATTTATTTACTGCCTCACAATGGATATGATGACCAAACACTTGCATCTGATTTATACGATGTTTGTCAGTAAAACAAAAGATGTTTAATGATACTTGTCGGCCCTACCTAAACTCATTTTTGTGCCTTTTTTAGACTTCAGAATCTAGTCTATTAGCAAACGTCAAAACGATTTCGTGGACTTTTAAATTGAAATGCAGCTATCAAATAAAAGACATACTCAGTTAAAGTTCTTTCTCTCGTATATATTAATTTAATATCTATGAAAACAGTATGTTCACTTTCTTATAAATGTACTGTGGACGAATTAATCATATACAATGTTCTGTAAAACATTTTATATAAAATGTGTCTTTAAATTGTTTCAAATAATATCCTCATAAAACAAGATAGGAAGCTTTGATAATGCTACAGGCTTGATAGAAAAAAAATAAATTGAAGGATTCGTGGGATTCATGCCATAACCCTTTAACCCTTTAAATATTTGCCTGACATTATCTCAAAAATGAATTCGTTTTTATGTAACAATGCAAGATTTAATCATGTTCTATTGCCATTTCATTTTTTGTTATATAATTATTCGGAAGAAGACAGAAAATAAATGTTACAATATTAAACATTTCAAAATGTCATTCAGGCAAGTGCTTGTCATTCAGGCAAGTGCTTGAAACTTGTAAAATTACTGGCATTTCCTTATACTAAAAGGTTAATCGGTCATATCAAACACAGAGTTATGTTTTTTGAAGAACGATCATCTTTCATTTTCATGAAGACTGAAAATGAAAACAAATGATAGTGCCTCTAGCTGGGAGAGAACCCGCACCTTCACGGCGACAGCGCCTAGCCCTGCCAATTCCTGCGACGCAACCAATTGAGCTAACCGGGACAACCCCAAAAGGTTGATCAGATAGCCCTGATATACGTAACAATCACTGCATGACATCGGTAACGGGTTATTTTACCGATAACAGTACTGACTATATGTAAGGGGAGACTTTTTACGACCGCCACAGTGCACAAATAGCGCTACTGTGAATTTCAAATGATAGTGCCTCTAGCTGGGAGCGAACTCGCACCTTCACGGCGACAGCGGCTAGCCCTGCAATTCCTGCGACGCAACCAATTGAGCTCACCGGGATTACCCCAACATTCATATTAAGTGGTTAATAAAATTAATTTACTATTTGATAAACGAGTATTTCTTTTTAAATTGTAAGGTATAACATATAACCCATAAAATCAACAGGGACATAAAAGCTTATATAGATGCGAAAATAAAGTACATATGTGAGATCACCACCGTTACGGTGCGGGTTCGCTCCCAGGTAGAGGCAATAGCATTTGAAATTCACAGTAGCGCTATTTGTTCCGTTTTTCGGCCGTAAAACGTCTCCCCGTACATAAAGTCAGTACTGTTATCAGTAAAATAATCCGAGACCGATGTCAGGCAGTGATGATATCGTATATCAGGGCTATCCGATCAACCTTTTCTGGGGGTTGTACCGGTTAGCTAAATTGGTTACGTTGTCCAAATTGCAGGGCTTGGCGCTGTCGCAGTGACGGTGCGGGTTCGCTCCCATGTAGGTAGAGGCCATATCATTTTAATTATCTAGGCGGCGTGGGCAGTAATTTGCATTTCCATTACTGTTCATGAACGGGCTCAATCAAACCGAGCCTGCAATATTTTCATATTTGTAGTGTTCGATGGCTTTCAACGTTCCCTTTTCATCTATTTCAATATCACAGTAGCGTTGTTTGTGCCGTGTTGCGGCTGTAAAAGGTCTCCCCGTACATTCAATCAGTGTTGATATCAATTACGTCCTTTGAAGGTCGTTGAGCACGATAAATATGTACTTTTTAATAGTACTTCTAAAATTACCTTTGTATTAATATTTCGGCCAGTTTTGAGATGGGTGGTTTCAATTTCCTAGCCAATGTAGTTTTGTATATTGTTCAATCAACCCCAAGGATATACTTCCTTCTTTTTAAATTTTGCCTTTGGCGTTGTCTGTGATATGCAGGATTTATATTCTTAGATCCCCTGTCAAAATTCTATTCTGTTTAGTTCCGCCCATTGTTTTCTTGGTTTGGGCAAACCCATTCTTTTATCTGGGGACCATACGCCGCTGAACACGGAATGGTATTAATCTGAAAATACCGCATTGATTGAAGGTGCCATGTCCACCGCCATATGCATACCATCGTTTGGGATGGTCTAAATTGTACTGTTTATTGGTGTAAATATTGAGTTGAGCTCAACCCGGGGCTAGGCGGCGTGGGCAGTAATTTGCATTTCCATTACTGTCCATGAACAGGCTCAATCAAACCAAGCCTGCAATATTTTCATATTTGTCGTGTTCGATGGCTTTCAAAGTTCCCTTTTCATCTATTGAAGTAAACTTATGCTGTCGTTTCCCATCTCTCTCACTCTCTCTCCCTCAAATATCTCTAAAAACCATGAGAATTTCAAAGATATCGGATAATTACAAAATCACGTCCCCGAGGGAACGTGCATTTTACGCTATGTAATATAGTGTTTTTTCTCCCGCGTTTTTTTTGCCGGCGGTCTAGAGCTCTGAAATTTCGGCCATAAACTCACCTCAAATATCTCTAAAACCCATGAGAATTTCAAAGATATCGGATAATTACAAATCCACGTTCCCTAGGGAACGTGCATTTTACGCTATGTATTACAGTGTTTTTTCTCCGGCGGTTTTTTTTTGCCGGCGGTCTAGAGCTCTGAAATTTCGGCCATAAGCTCACCTCAAATATCTCTAAAAACCATGAGAATTTCAAAGATATCGGATAATTACAATTCCACGTTCCCTAGGGAACGTGCATTTTACGCTATGTAATATAGTGTTTTTTCTCCGGCGTTTTTTTTTGCCGGCGGTCTAGAGCTCGGAAATTTCGGCCATAAGCTCTCCTCAAATATCTCTAAAAACCATGAGAATTTCAAAGATATCGGATAATTACAATTCCACGTTCCCTAGGGAACGTGCATTTTACGCTATGTAATATAGTGTTTTTTCTCCGGCGTTTTTTTTTGCCGGCGGTCTAGAGCTCGGAAATTTCGGCCATAAGCTCTCCTCAAATATCTCTAAAAACCATGAGAATTTCAAAGATATCGGATAATTACAAATCCACGTTCCCGAGGGAACGTGCATTTTACGCCATGTAATATAGTGTTTTTTCTCCGGCGTTTTTTTGCCGGCGGTCTAGAGCTATGAAATTTCGGCCATAAGCTCACCTCAAATATCTCTAAAAACCATGAGAATTTCAAAGATATCTGATAATTCTCTCTCTCTCTCGCCCCCCCCCTCTCTCTCTCTCTCTCTCTCTCTCCCCCCCCCCCTCTCTCTCTCTCTCTCTCTCTCTCTCTCTCTCTCTCTCTCTCTCTCTCTCTCTCTCTCTCTCTCTCTCTCTCTCTCTCTCTTATAAAGTTTATATAGATCTGGAGACAGACAATGTATTGTCGCGTTAACGTCTTTGTCTAGCCTTCCTTTTTAAAGAAAGAGTACTTTGGACTTCTTTAAAACTATATTACAAACTGACAAAATATCACTGTTTATTTTACTCAAGGAACTTAGCTCTTTATTTCAGTTTTTTTTAGTTCTGAGCTTTTTTATTTTGTATCACAGATGTATTATCGCCATGTGCCCGACACATTACGGAGTTCAATTATTTTCAAATTTTAAAAAGGCTTAGCCTTATTTTATCCACGTTGTAAAATTATCTGTTATTAATCTAATTAAGGAAATTCACTCCAGCTAATTTTGTATTTCTTGAATTGTAGTGTGTGTATTTACTATGTTGAAAAATATTAAGATGGTATTGGCGCGCATAATAATCCGTAAACTATTCTATATTTGAAAAGTTAACCCAATAATAGTTTAAAGAGAGAACATGGTTCCAACTTGATTGATTCAGGTCAATGTTCGCACGGGTGTGAGATCATGATAGACAGAGCTATAAAACGCCATTAGACAAATTTATCAGCTTAAGTGTTTAATTGTAAAACCATTAAACTTTAGCTTTGCTTTCGCTTAAGCTTATTTAAAGATCTGAGTTTTTACATAACATACATTAATTTTCTTGACAGGACTAAATCAAACCATAACTGTTTTTTTTCTTGGTCATAGCTTTGTCAGATTTACGGTTCTTAATTTCTTCTAATATGTTTCAGATCAAAAACACATTTTTTCAGATCATAAACACAGATGATCAAAATGCCGTTTTTAATTTATTACAAAAGAAACAAAGCAGAAAAATCAGACACGAATATGTGCTTCAATAGCCGACAGTCTTTGAATGAATGATTGAAAAAAATATCAAACATACTTTCTTCGATTTGGCATTCAAAACGCATATAAATAATGTCCTTAGAGCACATTCATCGTTGATAAGAAAGTTTAATGACATTATAATAAAGTTTAACGAATTTGTTTATTAACTTCTGCAATCACCAACAGAATTTTGATGAAATGTGACTTTTAATCTCATACTCAGCTGTATATAAATGGCACATGTTCTTGTCCAATGTATACATGGCATGTTGGATTATGATCTAATAGGCACATTAAACACATATGGTTATATGACATTTAATCTCATACTATTAAAAAACAACGGTAATTTGGCAATGTTTACATTGGCGTGTTTACATTGACGTTACCTGTAAACAATGAAATAATATTTTAATCGTTGTTTGCGTAAAGCTCCCAATACTTGTCCCATTAGCCGAGTGGTCTAAGACGCAGTCATTTAAACATTTAATGGTAGCTTCGCTGTTATAGGTTGTAGGTTCGAAACATGTTTTTGTTCACATTTTTTAAAAATATTTTTTACACAATAATTATTTCCGCGATAAAAGTACAAAATACATGCAGCAAAATACATATTATAATGCTTTAAAATGACTGCAGTAAAACTTAAAAAAATATAAATCTTAAATATTTCCTTGAAAGCCGTGTATCAGTGTGAATCGAACCCGTGTCGAAAAAAGTTCGGCCGATGGCAGCCAGACGCGTTAACCACTAAGCTATCAGGACGATGTGATATAAACAGGCAAAATAGTAATTTTAACGCGTAAAATTGCCTTAACTCGAGTTTACATTCTATTAATTATTGTAAACATCGCCAATTTAGCTATAAATTGTATTTAAATGGCACATGTTCTTGTCTCTCCAATGTATATATGACATGCTGGGTTTAATGTACCGGCACATTAAAACACATATGGTTATAAGATATTTAATCTCGTACCAAGATGTATTTAAATGGCACATGTTCTTGTTTATCCAGTGAATATATGAAATGCTTGGTTTTGATGTAACAGGCACATTAAAACACACATGGTTATATGACGTTTAATCGCATACTAAGCTGTATATAAATGGCGCATGTTCTTGTCTCTCCAATGTATACATGACATGTTGGGTTATGATGTAATAGGCACAATAAAATAAACATATGGTTTATGACAATTAATCTTATACCAAGTTGTATTTAAATTGCACATGTTCTTGTCACTCAGATATACGAGAACATGCTGGGTTATGATGTAATAGGCACATTAAAACACATGTGGTTTTCCATACATTATGGTGTGCTCCTGGATTGTTTCCATGTAATACGTTTGCATCTTTTCGAAGCCTTTTATCCATGTTCACAGCATTTTTACTCTCAGAAGCATGAGCAATTAATACATTGCTTGTCACGCACAATCTAGGTTGAACATTTTTAAATATTTCAGCCAAAAGTAGCTTAGACTGCAATTAGTCTAAGCGTTTGTTGCAATGCTTCCACGAATAAGCTATTACAAAACATACTACAATTACAACAGAGCTTTGAACTTTTAGAAAGGCGAATCTTCGTTGCTGGGCAACTCACAACAGGGTTTTGAACTTTTAGAAAAGCGAATCTTCGTTGCTGGGCAACTAAAAGCAGTCATCGGATCTTTCTCCTCCTTCGATTGACCAGTGTTCGAATTTTCAATTTCGTGCATTTCATTGTTGACTACATCTCAGTTAGTTCTAGTTCATGGAAAGTACATATGGTTATTAAACTGAACATGGAAACCAGTCTCCATTTCAGACTATCAGATGCTTGAGATTTGGGACTGGTTTCAAATCGCAGGTTTATAACATTCGTCCAGGGTCTTTATGGTTTTCTTAAACAATTACTTCGGTGTCATCGAATTCGTGACCATGTATTAAACCAGAAAACGCCGTTGCGTTGGATTGGTAGCTAGATTTTTGCAGTTCAATATTCGTGACTTATACAATAACTTCGGTGTCATCGAAATCGTGACCGTGTATCAAACCAGAAAACGCAGTTGCGTTTGGTTGGTACCTGGATTTCTGCAGTTCAATATTTGTGTCCTTCACTCGTGTCCTCGCCTGAACATGTTCCGGCCAGTCATTTGAACCGGGTATAAAATCATCTTGCCTCAGAAGTCTCGTGTCACTCCGTTCATGTTCGTCCATTTCCGGTTCAAACTGTTTGTAATGATCGAATTCACGATAATGTTTTGGCTTAACATTTCGATTGCCAGAAATTTTATCTTTTTCATAAAGTGGATTTTTGTATCTCCTTAGGTTTTTCAGATTGTCTACATCGGCATTATTTGTTCGCTCTTCAGTAAAGTCAGTTGACTTACTCAAACGACGGATATTTTCTTGAGTCTGTCTTTTATGCCATATTACCAGCAAAATAATTGCCACACACCCCAGTATAACTATCAATGAGCATATGACCGGGACGAGATATTTCTCATCTGAAAATAAGTAAACAAGTAAAAAATGACAATTTTGATTAAAACAACATTTTTTGTTATAATTTAAAATGAAGTTATGAATATGTCATTATATTTTTTCTTGCTGAAGACAAACCATAAATTGCGTTTATAGCGTTCAGAGTAACATTTAAACTGTTCTGGGGAAATTCCAATTTTTTTTTCGAGAAACGACTTTCGTCCGATTTAGTGTTCCTTATTTTATTATTATTTCTCTGTTTGTGTTCGCTTCATTCCTTTAAAGTTATCTTTTAAAACTGAAATAATAAAGCATTGACAATGTCTGGTAGCAGTTTTCATTTAAAACCGGACGGTTAGTGAATATCTTGTGAATTGACAATTCGTGTCTTATATAGCGTATCGCATCTGCAATGCAGTGTGCCACGTGGGGCAAACTCTAACGGGGGCATTTTATTGAATATTGAATCTTTCTAAAGAAAAATAAATTAGGAGTTTTTTTAAAGCTGTTAACTTTGAGGCGAAATTCACATTCAATTATTTAAATAAGTAATTTTTCTTACCTTCGTCCTCGTCATGTAGAGATGTTTCCACTATTACTTCAGTAACTGCTGTAAGTGCTGCGCTTGATATTTGTCTACTGTTGATGGCACCAGTTATGCGGTACACGACTTTCTTGAGCTGTGCTTGGAAACGCTCCACCGTAGTCTCATCGATTGACTTTAAATATAATATAAATTAAAGTAATATAATATATATTAATACCGCATTGAAGGTTCATTTTTCACCGCCATATGTATACCATCGTTTGGGATGGATAAAATTGTACCGTTTATTGTTGTTAATATTGAGTTGCGCTCATCCCGGGGTTATGCGGCGTGGGCAGTAATATGCATTTCCATTACTGCTCATAAACAGACTCAATCAAACAGAGCCTGCAATATTTTCATATTTGTTGTGTTCGGTGTCTTTCAAGGTTCCCTTTTCATCTTATTGAGTAAATAAAATGTCGACGAATGATCATTTAAGTGCTGAATTAAGGATGCTTTCCATTTCAGTTGACGAAAATAAAGACATCGTAAATAGATTATCCGGTTTGAGTTTACACTAGTTCTAAATATTACAAATATCTTAAACTTGCACCGCTAGTTTTTTTAAGTCAACAAAAATGAGAACTCAGTGGATCTTCAAACGATCAGTGGCAATACATTTTGTTTTTGTTGGTTTATGTGCACCTCCTACAGTTTGCATATGGACAAACAATAACATGTTGCTTTGATAAATTAATTCGAACCCACTCATACACCCATCTACTCGACCATGTTACTTGAAAAAGCGCACACACACACATAATATATGCAGCTAAACGTATTGTCAAACAAAATGGGCGTATCCACAAAGACCTGACTGGGACCAGAGTACATTGCGTTAAATATATTATCAATTTACTGCAGTTTTTCTCCAATAAATCTCTAACACAGTATAACCTCACTTTTTAATTTAAAACTGGTCAAAAGATGGGGTGTGCAAGTATACTACTCAAAGTTTGCTTAGCACCAAGTTAACCACGCATCATTCTGAAGTCTACATTATATGCAATAACATCGGAAATCGTTTAGTGATGCATCGAAAAGGTCCTTCCCATGAACGACAGTAGTGAGAATGAGGAACTCTGAATTTTTACAGTATTTAATTTACGCTGCATACATGTACCTACGCTATTTGTACAGTGTGGCGGCCGTAAAAGGTCTCCCCGTACATAAAGTCAGTACTGTTATCAGTAAAATAACCCGTTACCGATGTCATGCAGTGATGGTTACGTATATCAGGGCTACCCGATCAACCTTTGTGGGGGTTGTCCCGGCTAGCTCAGTTGGTTGCGTCGCCGGCATTGCAGGGCTAGGCGCTGTCGCCGTGACGATGCGGGTTCGCTCCCAGCTAAAGGCACTATTTTTTTTCTCAATCTTAGCTTTCACTTTAAAGACTGAATGTTTTGACTGATTAAATGGCAATCGTGAATTTCATAAAACATTTTTTGGATGCAGACATTAATAGCTTTTTTGTTTTTGTTTGGGCCAACGTTCATTTTTCACAACCCCCAATACATGTATCCCATTCAAAATAAACCGCATATACATAACAATTGTAAAAACTTTGTCTCTATTGTTTAGTCAGTCACAAATCTGGTGCATCAATTGAAATAAAAGATATAAAACTAATAACTGGCATAAACCCGGAAGATATGTAATAAAGTATTCTTAGTGCTTAGCATACTATTAGTAGTATAAATCGATTAAATTCGTTGAATATATTGCATATACATTGAATAATTGATTTCAATATTAACAAAGTTCTCGGTACAGAGAAAATACGAAGCAAGCATGTATTTGCCAAGAATGACCAACTGAAATTTTGATGAGTGTATACAAACATACAACAAGTTAGCCAAAGTTACTTTCAGTCGAAATAGACAGGTTTGTTTTGGTCAGTACCAGAATACCTGCAGTTAAGCAAAAATAAGACAATGACAATTTATAAGTTCAACTAAGGTTAATTCATTTAATAGCTTGGTATGACCAGTGTTAATTTAATCCTGTAATTGCTCATTGCTCGTATATCACAAGCTTTGTGAGGTTGTGGCTTAAATGTTCTATTTTCAATTAATAGGAAAATACCGCTTTGAAGGTTTCATATGCATACCATCGTTTGGGATGGATCAAAATTGTACTTTTATTGGTGTAAATATTGAGTTGCGCTCAACCCGGGGCTAGGCACCGTGGGCAGTAATATGCATTCCATTACTACCCATGAACAGGCTCAATCAAATAGAGCCTGCAATATTTTCATATTTGTCCTGTTCGGTGGCTTTCAAAGTTCCCTTTTCATCTATATTAATACGATTCCAAAATAACGTTGTTTTTTTCAAAATACAAAACATGTGTATAAATTTTTGTTTTCATTAAAGAAACAAAGCTCAGTAATGTCTAATTTTCTTCCTAAAAACGTAAACTCACCCATTTGTTTTAAAAAGTGACCAGTTGCATACGTTTACAATCTATGCTTGGTTCGAAGCCTCCATACGGTAATGGTTAAAACACACAACATTGGCTTGAATTCAATTAGTTAATGTCTTTGTTATGTTAACTCATTGGTTTCTTCAAAACTTCATTAACACATCACTTAAACCTCGGAATGTATTATAATATTGATATTTTAAAATAGATTTAATGCTTTAGGTTTTACGGTTTTTTTCCAATAGGGCTCATGAAAAAAAAACAATCAGGGTAATATTCAAGTCGTTTGACCTTTAACTGGTTAACAATATCTATTTTAAACCTTTTCCTAAACATCTCTCATAGTGCTTGTTTCCATTTATAAGTACGGTAATGAGGATGTAATTTTTAGTTCTTTTACTGTTTTGATAAAAAAAGATCTATTTTAGTACACATGTATATGATTTTCACCTTTATTTGCAGATAAAAAGCTCGCTTCACACGCGAAGTCGCCAGTTTCAATTCTCAGTAAGAAAAAATGAGAAATTAGTTTAAGTACAATGTCGCTTGTCACGAAAATATATTTTCATTTCTACGATTCAAATACATTACAAATCAAGGGCAAAGATTTTTACTAAACTTCATCTGCTTTGTCGCATTGTATTTCATTTCTTTTCTTGTTTTAATATTGTGACCTAAAATAAATTCTTTTCATCTTTTTTTAATCTTTAATTTACATGTAAAACTGCCAAATTATGAAAAAAAAAACGCTAAACTATCACAGGATTAAACCGGGGGCAGAATTCAGATGTGTTAGGTTATTTCACGAGAGGTGAGTGATATATATCTAACAATACCCCGTGATAAATCCTGCTATATATCACTGTAGGCTGTTTATTGACCAACTCTAACACGAATTTGTTTCAAGAGCTTTGAAAATAACGGTATTGCATCTCTGAGTACGTTAGCCAAGCGGTTTTTTCGGCGTTAGCTGTCTAAGCTCACTTTTGACCTAGTTTTTCGACCAATGAAATATTGTAAATAATACTCGTATTCTCTTATTATGCAGAGGGAAAATGAAATAATCAAATTTACACCATAGAGGCATCTAGCAGGGTGGAGAGGTATCTAGTGGGATTTTTATTATTATGCAGCGGAAAAATCAAATAGATTATTTCGATTGGTGTTGTATTGGAGACAAACATATTTACGATTTAAATAACCAGTTAAGTCAATATTGATGGTTTAAATACATTTTTATATGGAATATTCTTGGGTGTCAGGTAAACACTTGCATACAACACACAGTGTAAAACGAAAGAGAAGTGTAGATATTTCTAATTCTTACTGGTTTCTTTCTAGTTCCTTTGATACTGTTCGTTGTAGTGTATTGGCTAACACTCTCGCCTCTGAAGCGGAGGCCCCGGGTTCAAAACTCAGGAGGGACACTTTTTTTAAAGTTAATTACGTACAAGTTGGTAGATTTCGCTTTTTTAACAGGCTGTTTGTATTTATTTTTATTAAATTTCAAGGACATTTATTCATCTTCAGTTCTAATTCTACAAGAGGTATTTTATTGAAACTGAATAAATGTAGACAAGACTTAATGTAAGACATTGCTTCTTTAATCGACTTGTTATCACTGTATGAAATTGTTGCATCAGCTTCAACATTTTTTTTGAAAGACACTTTAAATGAATTTATGAGTTGTCATGATTCGGTCGCTTAAACTCTAGGTCATACTAAGAAGGCAGGGAGGGTTCGTCAACAGCTATAACAAGTAAAATAAAATAACTAAACTGTGTCTGCTTCGCCTCTCTGTATTTCCTTCTTTCTTATATACATGGACATGTATATATAAATCTTTTCCATCAACGCCGTTTATCTTTTTTAAAGATATTTCTTGTTACGTCGACATTTATAAGTTAAGTTATAAGTAAGATAAATAATACGGGCTAGTAGAATTGATATATTGTAGATTTTATAACCGTCGTTTCAATGCATAATGATGCTCTCGGTTGCCGTGTTAGAATGTATGCTGATTTTGGCGCCTAGTTTTATCAATGAAAAAAAAATACCATAACACAAAATCAAATCTCAAGCATGATTTAATGTCACTAGTGGACTAAAATTTCAATGACCAGTTTCCTTCGATAAAAAGCCTTTCAGTAGTCTGACAAAGCTTTATTTGTTTTTAGCAGTCGTCAAGTCATTGCCTTTGGTTCTTCGATATCACATACAACAATCCTATAGACAAAGTCGACTTTTTTTGCAAAAGAAAGAAAAAAGCGATGCCATATTTGTGCAACAGCAATAAATATAGCAATTATAAAAATGAAAAAAAAACATAAACTACACAAACACAATTTCGAAATGCAAAACGATTTTTCTGAAAAGCCTATCTTTAGAATTTTACATAATTTTAGAACTGTAACCTTTTTGGAAGACATTGAATTTATTAATAGTCGGTCATAATTTGGTTGGAATTAAATACCAAGGAAACTCGGAGAGGGAATGGGGGCGAATGTCTGTGGTTGGTTCACCCATGAATCTGGTTTACGTCGCAACGGTAGAAATATATTTCCACTGACAGTTCTAAAGGTCTTCGTTTCGTTTATTATGCGTAGTTTCCTCTTGTTTTAAATAAGCCGTATTATATGTGTTTGTTCTGTCTTTTTGTTGGCTGTGTTAAGAAGCTGTGTTTTCTACGTTTGACCTTTACACTGATATTGGTTGCCTTAACCTTTTTCCAAGAAGTTTGATCTATAGTTTTATCTTTCACAGGTAAAAACAAATACACTCTTTATATAACAAATACACTCTATATATTACATAATTATTATTATTATTATAATGCATAAGAAGGTTTGTCTTACCAACAACAATTTGACAGCACTTGGGTTATTAGCTGATAATGAACATGTCAGCGCCACGTAGGATGAATTAATTTCAGTCTCGGTGGGAAACACAAGCCTCTGGATTGCCATACAAATCTCTTCAACTGTTACACCCTAAAAAGGTATTACTATTATTATTATTAGAATCAAGGTTCTTGAACTACCTTATTGTGCATTGTTGCAATTCAAAGAGGTGCAACCATTATTTTGTCAAATCTCTAATCTCACGCTGTGTTTCAAACAGCACATTCCGAATATTAAATTATTTTCTTATAAACCTTATTGTTACAGTTACATCAATTATTATCATATTTGACTGGTTTAACGTCTTTTTTGAAATTGGATGAATTTACACCAAGTTGTGAACATATTAAAATATATAATATATATTGATATAACTCATTAACTGTTAATGTGACTTACAATAGGTACGTTTGCTTTATCAAAGATCATAGTCACTTTTGCACAATTTCTCGCCAGACCTTGATCTATTTGGTAGCAAAATTGTCCGTGTGGAGCTGCAACCGGAAGGAGATTCCTAGGTTGACACCGTCCCCATGGTAAACATGGTGGAGTGAAACATGTGCTGTCTTTCTGTACTATGCATACTTCGTCACCTGGACAAGGTACAACTTGGCTTGTAATATTTGGAACCGTTGCGCAATTTTCTGGGCCGCACGGTAGCTAGAGATCGAAGAGAATAAAATAATGTATTAAATATTGATTCAATCATGATTGAAATTTAAAAAATCCAAGATAAGAAAATATATAGTATCAGACTAAAATTTAAAAGAATATGTACATTATATCTGATGATTAAACTAGATTGTCACATGACAGATGAGTATTTTTAAATGTGGTCTACAACAGTTTTACAAATTTGATATCGAAATGTTCCGTTGTCACTGCAAAAATATTTGGCTATGTCTGCCGTAAGATCATTCTTGATAATATAAACATGCTATCACGTGACTTTCTACTTAATCATTATCAGTTATACCTCTATAAAAGAAATGTCACCATCATCGCAAGTGTACAATTTACAATCATTTTTCCAAGTGACTCCAGATCGAAATGATCGTCTATTGAACATGCATGATTGGGCAGACGTCTCTTGGCCTTTGACCCTTTCACAATGAGTGCCCGACCTTCCAACTGGACAAATGCAACGATATTCTCCAATTCCATCGATGCACGTGCTTCCGAATGTGCAAGGGCTCGATAAACATTCGTTAATGTCTGAAATGGTGGTAAACATATAAACATACGTAAGTATGAACACATGTCATGACTCTGTGACTAAACATATAACTCTTCTTCCACTGAAACCTTCGTTTACAAATCGAATAAGACATCGCATATTTTTACTTGAACTGTTTTTGTTGTTTCCTTTTTTGTGAAAATGTCTTAATGTCCGATGGAATGTGATATCAATTTTAATGTAACGATATAATGTTTTCTAGGTCTTAACTGTGTGAAATATTTTCATCGAGTCGAAACAATTTACATAACGTTAGAATTTTAAATGATAATGTATTTTCAGCTATTTTCTGCGTTTTTGTCTCCAGGAAAATAATTATAGTTGCTATTCTTATGGTGTTCATTCCCATTGGTCCGAAACCTTGCAAGATTCGGTTTTTAGGTACGTTTGGGTAATAGTTAAATAAGATACTTACTGACTCGACAATCCGGACCTGAAAACCCGACCGTACACTCACATGTGTATCTGTTAATGCCATCTACACATTTTCCACCGTTGTAACTAAAACAGTACATATATTATTCACTTTATATTTTAGAAAATGGAATTGTTCTGAAAGTAATTTTGTAATGCAATGGTTTGCTTTTTCAGTTAATGTTCTTGATTGGGTGTTCCTTTTTCTTAGTAATAGCTATAAACTTATACAATGTTGACTTAGTTTTGGTAAATGTGAAGCCCTTTGGCCTTACAAAATTTAATCAACCACTTAAGTTTCATATTCTACTATTTAAGAACATTATATTGTTGTAATGAGTTTTGAATTATTTTTGTGATTTTTTTAAATCCGTAAATAAATGAAAGAACGTCACAATATAACGTAAATAAGTCTTTACTAACCATGGAAACGGGTTGCACTCATTAATATTTTCTTGACACATTCTACCCTCAAATCCAATTCTGCAAATGCACGTGAAACTATCTCCACTGTTTACACACGTGCCATTATTCTTGCACGGGCTCATATCACATGATCTTGTTATTGCTAAAATTTAAAAGAAGACATTTAAAAGCTGCTGAAAGCCAAACTTTTAACAATTGCATGATTTTGTTCGAGGCAGACTGCCATCCACTCTCAAGCAGCCAATAAAAAATTGTGGCATGTCTGAAAAAAACTTACCGGCAAAAGCAAAAGCAAGAAATCTATGGGAGTCTGATCATCTTATTCAGTTTCAATACACCGATGAATGTTATTCTCTTTCCTCTTTAACAAATTTACGCATGGGGAATTGAGTATAATATAATAAAAATATAAATTCTGATCATCCTTACGGTTAATAACAGGTATGATCTGAACTCAAGTCAAACAGTTGTATAATTAAAATGATAAATGCTAGTAAAGTAAATTTATAACATACAAATATCAACAAATGTGAAAGCAAACTTTGAAAGTATTCAAATAGCGTAGCTTTAACATGATTTTAACTAATAATTGATACGTGAAAATTAAAAATATAGAATTGAAAATTTACGAGTATGACAAGTGTTCCCTTCCCATCCCGAGGGACATTTACAGGTAAAGGTGTCACCAAGGTCTACGCACGTGCCACCGTTTGCGCAGGTAAATACGTCACATTGACTGTCCCCTGTTTTGAAACAAATACAGATTTATCACATTCGAAAAGTGCTTGTTTGGTAGACATCTAAATGAATAACCGTAACTATCTTTTCGATGGGTAAAGGCAATGCTGCCAAATGATTTTTATATAGTCTAATAATATTGGAAAAGTGCCTAGTAATACTTGAAACCTCTGTCTATAAGTTAAATTGGAATATTTAAAGCGAATAAAAATTTAATTCTAATATTTAAACATACTTTTACGACAAGTTCAACAAACAAAATAAAGCAGGAGAGCTTCCAGCCTTGGGATAACCAATAGATTAATTTTTTTTGAAACTCATTCGCCAATGCATCCTTTCCGAATCTAATAAAATAAAGCAAACATGCTCTTACGAGTATTATAACCATAAAAAAAAACAAGAAAATTAGTGTATAACATGTTGACATGTATCTTACTTAGAGTACATGTTTTTCCTTTCCATCCGCTTGGACATTGACAGGCGTATCCTGAAACCAAGTCTATGCAGTTACCTTGGTTACGACATGGATTTGGATCACAGTCGTTCTTATCTAAAATAACAAATGTAAATAACATAAAGAAATCTACATCATGCTATTTATAGCTCTGGCTGAGAAGACAGACATTACACCAGAAAGAAAGTAAGTAATCATTAATAAAGGTTGAAGAAACTCCTGTAAAACGTCTTTGTAAACAGTGTTAACGCCATCTTAATTCTAGTGAAATGCTTTGGAGGAGTTTGGGACTTTCCTTTGGAATTGTTATGCGGATTTGCGAATCCTACTGTTCAGGGCAGTTTCCAATGTGCGAAAATCAACGAGGCAATTATTTTCTTAGAAGGGGGAGGTGGGGTCTGGAGGCATGCAAAACTTTATTTTCAAATTGCGATTTTTATGTAAATTCTAAAATGTTCACCTCGTGTTCCTCGTCGTGGCTACGTGCCTGAGTTCTACAAACTGTTTTCAGATTAGCAACTTTATTCACTGGTGTAAAAATACTTATTTTATTTACAGCTATACGAGTAATAACTTACTGATGTTACACAAGGCACCTTCCCAACCGTCAGCACATATGCACTGGTAGGAGTTGATAAGGTCGACACATGTTCCGGAATTATGACATGGATTGCTTGCACAGTCGTTGATATCTGTGGGAATACAAAATTGAAATTGAGTTACACATTGCAAACTTGGCATTGTTTGTTAGATAACAATAAAAATTTGATGTTTTTTTTTCGACATAACTTCAAAAACAAGGTCAACGAATGTAAAGTTGGTGTTGCATTAATACGTATGGTTCACTTTCTGTGTTATTATTATTATTATTATTATTATTATTATCAACATTATTTGTTTTATTAAGTTTGCATTTTCATTCAAGGTGGTCCTTAACAAAAAATAAAAGTTAAATATAAGTCATTTACACACTAACGGCTTACTTTTTTCACAGAAGTCTCCAGTAAAACCGTTTGAACAAGAACAATCAAACTGCCCTCCTGGTCTGCTGATACATAAACCATAATTGCCACATATACCCGATGATACCAGCTGTACCCCACCCACCATCTGACTGTTTGGTATCGATAAGGTACAACTGTCGATGTCTGAAAAAAAACCACTAAGTTCTCAATACATGTAACAATATATGCATAAACTATTACAAATACTTAATATATGCATGAATAGTAACCCTTAAACCGAGAATGAATTCTTGTGTCGTCCCATTCATAATATTTAGTTGTTTTTAGTTGAAAACAAAACCTACCAACACAACCAATAAAACAGCAAGAAAGGATAGCAGGGTTTATTAAGTTATTACTTCAAATAAGACACGATGAAATTAACGAAAAGGAGAACCTGAAGGTTACCGACATGGAACGGCCAGTAGCAAACAATATGCATCTGAAGGTTTAAACCTTTAAACCAGGTTCAAGTGTGCACCAACCTCACACTTGCCCCATCAGGGCTGAAGGTTATAAAACTGAGTTTGGAAACCAGTCTCAAATCTCAAGCATCTGATTGGCTGAAATGGCGACTGGTCGCCATTTCAGCCAATCAGATGCTTGAGATTTGAGACTGGTTTCCAAACTCAGTTTTATAACCTTCAACCCAGGATCTCAGTTTAATGGAATGCTACTTACTCTGGGTAATGACTGTTTTTCTATGCTCGCAGTTTTTGCCAGTGAAGTCATCAGAACAATAACAGAAGTAGTCATTATTGATCTCACTGGTTTTATAGCAAGAAGCTCCATTGAGGCAAGGATTTGGACTACACGGGTCTGTGTCGATCTAGAAAACAAGTCAGAACAAATTTTAAATATTTTTAAAGGATGATTAGCCGAAAACATATTTCGACATTCTATATTAGAGTAATGCTCCAAATCCGTTTTGATTGCGTGGTCCTTTATTGCAGATACTATATCCATTTATTTTATTTAGTTCTAATTCACAAAAGTATAACTCCTTTATATCCCTTTTATACAAATGCATACGTTTACGTTATAATATACATTCCTGGTCATGAACCAGGTAAATTTTTATTTAACGTCAATAAATATACTAATTGTCTGTTTATACACGACTGAAAATCTTTTTTTCTGTGTTACTATTTACCTCTTAAATTTTATTAATCGTTTATTACATGTTTACTGTTTTCAGAGAACAACTGGTGTCATTATTCGTTTTACGTTAAAATAAGGGAATGCCTTGTTATTGGAACAATAAAAAAAGTAATAAAGTCGTTGGTCATTAATATTATAGATTGCATCTTTGATAATATTGCTTCAGTGGAATCCAAAGTTAGATTTGTTTTAAATATTACTTTGGCATAAAACGTATGTAGAGAACTTCATACCTCACTTCAACTCATAAGACTATAACTTATATTAGTACCTGGCAAGTTGAACCACTGAATCCCTCAGCGCAGAAACAGGTGTAACTAGCCACGTGGTCTACACACTTTCCTCCATTTAAACAGGGGTTTCTGTCACATTCGTGTATCTCATGCTGACAGTTTTGACCTTCAAATCCAGGGAGGCAGAGGCAGCTGTATCCATTTACCAAATCCTGATTTGGCGAAAAAATAATGCATCAAATGACTTATATTATTTAAAGAAACATTTCCGGCATGTTTAAACTCTGCTGAATGAATAAATTACAATCCAAAGGCTTGTGTTTAAAGTGGATAAAATAAGAACTTTGAATGCCACAAAAAACGACAAATTATTCACATTGATCAGGCTCGGTCTGTTCATGGGCAGTACTGCAAATGCAGATTGCAGTCCACTCTACCTTACCATGGGTTGAGCGCAACTAGAACTTGACATGGATTTTGCCCCAAGGCCTTCAAAGGGCGTTACACTGACAGAAATGACGGGGGATAGATATTCGGTGTGAAAAAACTATTTGTATTCATAATCTCTGACAGCTGAATTTCAATTTTGATTTGTTACTTTGTGTAAAAGCTGGGTATTCTGAATATGGCTCATTTTTGTTAATTGTTTGTTGTGTCTTCTTTGAAATTGATATACTTAAAAAAAACTTGCTTTATTTTCCCCTCTTCTTATTTGCTACGCGGGGAGGCTTTTGTGAGTGTGGCGATTCCTGATATGCATATTTCACTTTTTTAACATTTTAAATGAAAGTCACACTTGAAACACCTTTAGAATAACATTTAAATCTAATCATTAAAATTTAGCATGATAGATTTTATAAGGTATTGTGTCAAAAACAAACTTACAATACACTGTCCTCCATTTAGGCATTGTCCAAAGCAATCCTGTATGTCTGAAATATAACAAGACAAGTTTTAAAACAGTTCTGTGTTGCAGCTTTCTCAATGCAGAACAACTCTGTGAACATGTCAGTTTCAAACTTAATGAATAAGGAAAATAAAATAATAATTTTGGCAAAACAACTTTCGAAACAAATGCTTAGCAAACGTTTGAACTGTGTTTTTGCTGTCACTTGTTCAATAAATGGTTACTAAAAATATGACATGACAAAATGCAAGACTGTTTAACAGATAAAACAAATGAATACTTGATGAAAGGCAACGGTGGTCCTTAAATCTTGAATATAGCTTATACTTTTGCGTGTAAATGTCGGGTATCTTTACTTTTGTGAGTCACTTAAGCAAGAACTTCTTTAATTTTCCAGAATGTCATGTTACAGCAAAGGTTTAGTTTAAAGATATGAATGAGCATATTTGCTTTAATGCCTTTTCAAACTAAAAAGCAAAAATATGAGCACGTACTAATATTACAGTCCTTCCCAGTCCATCCAGCCTGGCATACACATGCATAGTCTCCAACCAGGTCTTTACATGTGTATGCATTTACACAAGGACTACCTATGCATTCGTTTGTGTTGAGCTGGCAATGAGGCCCCTGCCAACCGCTGCTGCACAAGCACTCGAACCCGTTCACCCGATCGAAACAGGTGCCGCCATGAAGGCAAGGTTGGGACTCACATTCATTGATTTCTGGAATTGTAATTCAACAGAATGTTAACTTTTAAATTGAACAGATACTGGCATAAACTGCCCTGTATTTGTGTAAGCAAGGATTGTTATAAGAAATAAACGAGTGTGGTGGTATAAACACATATTGTGATGATATGAACACTAACTTGCAAGAGAGCGGAAAATATAACGATACAACCTAAGTGGTGGATAATTTTGTTAAATTTTGTTTAAGTTTTAACCAATCTTTGAACAAAAAGAATTGATTATAATTTGTCTATGTAGGCACTTGGTTGAAATAATTGTGACAGCCTATACATGTTAACACACCTGTTTTATTAACTCCAATCGAAGTGTTTGCAGTGCACAAGCATTTTCGTAAAAATCTTCCTTACCAAATATGCTGTGTGTTCTTTTTTGTCCTGAACATATCGGAGAATGGAAAATGTCGGCCAATAAATCAATTAAACATCGCATTTTAGATTGGAATTGAAACAGATTAATTTGAACTTCTCTCTCTTTTCTAATGAATCATTAAAAACTAACCATAAACTATACAAACTTCCTTAACACGAAAGTGTTGTTAATAACACTACATAAGATTGTTGGTATTTGTATTGTTACAGATTACAGATTTTTACCTACTATAAGGTATTGTTGAATTCGCTTGTTGTCGGATACATACCAATGTCACGTAGGATTTTCTTAAGTTTTATTAAAACTCTTGCTGGTACAATATATTCTTATAATAAAATAATAAAAATACTTTATTATATAAAAAGTTCTGAAGTTTAAACATAAAGGGTATATTCAACAGGTTTGTACATAAAATGTGTTTTCTTTACAAAATGTTTTTTTCTATATTTAAATTAAAAGAATAAGGTTTGCGATCACACTGCGGTTTGATCCAGCGTTCGTAATAGATAAACTATAGTGCTTCTAGTGCGATGTTAACGAGAGAAAATAAATTGTGTCAGTGTGATTAGTTGGTGTGTTCTGAAGGACTTAAACAAAACTTCTTATCGCCTCATTACGATGACATGTTTGCTTTTTAAGAATTACTAAATCAATGCTTTAATTGAAAGAAATGCACTTAAAGTAGGTAAGGTCGTCGAAAGTAGGTTAAGAAATGTGTTGCTTTAAGGGCCTGCCACACTCCTCCCAATTCTATTCATCGATAAAAAGAAAATTATCAAAATCTCAATAACGACAAAATGCTGTTAAATGAAACTTTGCACAAATGTATGTTATTAATGTATCTTTATTTTACAGATGGTAAGATACGTTAGAAAAGTAAAGAAAAATAGCGAGATCTAAAAATTCCCTCAACTTCTATTTACATAAATTCACAAAAAGTAAAGAACACAAAACATCATTCTAAATGCCCACATGAGTAATATGATACTGACAACAATTATTGTGTCCTCGTGATTTACATATGTTAACTTTACGAGATATTAGTAAAAGTGTGTTTGACCTTCAATTTCCTGGTCGCGTAAACGGATGACAATCACTGATTTCTCTTTTAATAGTTGAAATTGTTTTACAAAGTACACAACATTTTCTTGTCAGTATCATTGCGCTCACGAGGGAATTTAATATTATGCTCTGTATCACTTAGTTTTTGTGAATTTATGTAAATAGAATTCAAGGAATTATTAGGTCTAGCTTTGTTTCTTTACTTTTCTAGCGTGTCCTACTGTATGCAAAATAAAGATACATTAGTAACATTCATTTGTGCAAAGTTTCATTGAACGGCATTTTGCCATTACTGAGATTTGATGATTTTTATTTTATCGATGAATAGGATTGGGAGGAGTGTGGCAAGCCCTTAACTAATATAATATCTCATTAAATGTAAGCTTCTTAATATATCTTTTAAATTGGGCAAAATGCGCCATGGCCTATATTCAACATTACGATTATGTAGGTTAACGAGCACTTAAGTTAAACTTGTTCTCTGCAATTGAACATGATTGTATTAGGATTACATATTAGTGTAATCTGTAACTTTTAAGCAGTATTTTCTTCTGCCTTCATCGTTTTACCGTAAGGCCCGTCTACAGTCGTCATTGCATTGTCATCATAAAAAAATTATCAAAATCTCTTTAACGGCAAAATGAAGTTCAATAAAACAATGTACGAAGACACCTTTTCCCCAATCATGGGCCATATCTTTTTACTTCTGTTTTATTAAGGACAGAGGTATTATCGAATCAATATTTAAACCAAAGCAAACTGTAATGTATTAACTCCCAATACCTGACCACTACTGATAACCTCCGCCTACCACTCTGCCTCTCTAATACCCTGTTGTAAATTGATAGTCAGAATAGATTTAGTAACCAAACACAAAGGTGTAATTTCTTACTCCAAGTTCCCAAACATTACACAAACAATTTTCAGTGGCGCCAAAAGGCTTACCGATCAAGCATGTCTCCCCAGTCCACCCTTGTTGACAGTTGCAGACAAAACTGTCTACTGTTTGCAGACATGATCCGCCATGAGTGCAGGGATTTGATGAACAGGGATCATCCACTGAAAAATTAAAAGCATGGCGTAAGAGACTATATAAGTAACTATCTTTACCCATGAACTGCCGGCTAGAAATAAGACAATAAGAGGACTGCAGATTTGTAAAACATACATTGCAAGGACTTGTTCTGAAGCTTTTACGTTCTTTAAGAAACGATTTAACGAATAATAACGACCAATTAACCCAAGGTCTATGCCCAAACAACCTTGTTAACCTAGCAAACCCTGCAATACAGGCCAAAAGAGGAGTATCAGAAACTTCTTTTGCGCTTTATAGAACATTGCTGCTTAATGTATTATGTACTTGTTCAGACTCTTCTAAAGAAACGAAACACCAAGATAATATGTATCGTTTAATATGCTTTATGACTAGATCTAGATACTAAACACGTAATTCTACTTCAAGTAATAATATATATTAACATATTAAAGAACAATAATAAGTTGTAATACGATATTTTAGAAAAAGTACAAGAAAACAGCCACATGCAAAACTAGTTTCCAATTTGTTGTAACCATCCAATTCTCTACAATTATTGATTTTTTATTTTCTCTCCTTGACGCTCAAACAGATATATAGCGTATAACAGAGACAATTAGAGTCATCTGTACAACCAATACGTTTCCTGGTACTGAAGCATATTTAACTTAGAAATAGTTCATTTAATTTATTATATGTTTTCCATCGTACTATAGTGTGTGTTTTTTCAGTGGAATAAAATTTAAAAAATCGGTATTTTGAAATCGGGAAAACCAAGTTTTAATTTCAGAGTTTTTAACCAAAAACTTGAGTACGCGCCCTTTAGCTTTGCAATGCTATTAGCTTCTTATCTTTTACATGTTTGTGTGCTTTTGCATGCAACATTGTTGAGCCGATAAGTGGGTTGGAGTTTTTTCACCAAGACAACTTGTACTTGTTTTGTGATATGAGAACCTGTTGGGGCAAGTGTGAGGTTGGTGCACCCTAGAACCTGGTTTAAACCCCCAGTGGCAATTTGATTTGCCACTGACCGTTCCTAGGCGGTAACCCTATCGGGTTCTCATTTTTGTTTATTATTAGTGATGTCTTTTTTGAAACTGATCATTTTATTAACCATGCTCTCTCCCTCTCTCTTCTTCTTGACTGTGTGGGGAGGCTGTTTTTTTCTGAATGTGGCGATCCCTGATATGCATATTTCACCTTTTTGTAAAAACGTATTACCTCTTTTTTTAATTTACTGATAATAGTTTGTCAATAAGTTGTTTGTTTTGTGAAATATCGATTCTATTTTATATTTCCTTTCAATAACTTGTATTGATGGCTATCCATTTATGAAATACGCATAAATTGTGCCACGTGTTTTAAAAAAATCGATGTGAAAACATTGTCATTAAATGTTTTGTGGAGTGTATAACTGCTCGTAATAACACAGTACTTGTTTTGTTTTAGTGCTAACAACGAACTGGAACTTTAATAAGCGTGTATTAGACAGTATTTTCATATTGATACCCTGTTATCTTTTATGCCTAATTAAAATCGGTTTCTCCTGAAAACTTTTATTTGTGGTAAATGAAGTACACGAAGGACAGATACGAGTATTGCCTACCGTTACATTAGGTTAAAGGACACAAACTTTATTACATAGACTATCCTTTTATAGTATCCAAATACAATCCCTTTCAGCTTTTTAAGTTATCACTAACATTGCAAATGGCGAAAACTTGCTAAAATTTAAAAAATGAATTTTGGGGGAAATACTCATTGCATCATAGTCGAACCCGGAAGTAAATTTTCCTTGAATTTCTGGAAAACCCTAACATTATTTTGAAGAACTGGCACTAAAATCTGTTGACCAGCATATACTTATTTCAGGTATGAGATGCTTTTGTATATTGTCAACGAATTCTCATGCAAACGGTTTTTTTCTTTTGTTTTAGTATGTGCTTGGTAATTATAACATAAATTAGTCTTGCAAACATTTGTACATCCTTAGCTAAATACATTTCTTTACTAAAATCTATGTGGCAATAAGTAGTACCCCCAAAATTCATTTTTTGCAATTTTACCCAGTTTTCGCCATTTGCAATGTTTGCGACCCCGCAATCAATAATCTTTGTCTAGGTCTCAATCTTTTGATTGACATGTGCATGCAAATAGCTAATTAGGTTTGTGTACATCATTAGTTAAGTTAGTGCAAATACTGGATAACAGTAAGGAACATTTTGTCAGTTGGGAAATAAGTTGGTGTTATTTTTGTAAAATTAAGTCGAAGTAGAAAGGCGTTTCTGCAAGTTTCATAGCATTGTCGGGTTTGTGAAAAGCACGCTTGCTGTTAATTTGTTCATGTTAAGTTGGTTTGTTCTTTTATATTGGTAGTAAGTGTCACATTTTATCGCATAAAAATCTGGTTTAACACCAATACCAGTGGCAAGAGTTGTGAGGTTCTTAGAACAGTTCTCGGATACCAACATTAAGCAGCAGAAAGTGTTCATTTAGCTTGAATCTAACAAACATGAAATAAGTTTTCAATGTCCTGTTTTATCTATGTGTGATAGTCGAATGTTTGTGAGAATTTAAATTCTGAACCGTTGTAGGATAAAAGATTTATGCTCTTAAACAAACGACTTTAATATAAAAATAAGAAATTGGCCTTTAAAGTCAAGGAATGACGATAAATATATAAAACGTTACTGGAATGAAAAAGGTAAAAAGTAAAAGAGATAAAGAGATGAATAACCTGTAACAATCTTTGTGCAGAGATAGTATTGGTTATTCAGAGTTCGTTTTGGCACGATAAAAAAGCGTGCTTTTAAGAAAATCACAAATTCAATTGATCAACAGTTTCTTTTACAACATTATTTTTAATTGATGAATTTTGTTTACAATACTTTTATCTAATTATTATATCAAAGAAAAAATATTAACCTCCATAATCTAAATTTTAACATGGCAAAACCGTTTTTATATTATGATGAGCATATTCAAGACTTGTTACATCCTTACATAAAATACTTTAAAAGTTTAATATATTTACCAATTTGACAATCTCTTCCTGAGAAACCTTTACTGCAGACACATGTGTAGTTGTCCGGTACATTATTAACACACATACCATCATTCTGGCATGGCTTGTGGCGACATGTGTTCAGATCTGGAACATTGAATTCTGTTAAAAGCAGGTTTCTTATCAGTACTAAGGGAGTGAGGCATTTGGCTTTCGCATTTGGAAACTGTTAGTCCCAACAATATACATCAACGCACAAAAATGACCTCTAAAGCAAGAATATTGTACACCAATATTGGTAATTAGCGAAACAAATAAAAGAAACTTTCATACCAAAACGGACTTAAGAATTATTGTGTCTTCTCATAAATTACACAACCGGTGAAATGTATTAGCAATGCTGGGCATAAATCACTTAAAGATGTCACTGTTCGTTTTAGAAGAGTATATTCCATTATTATACTAATTGTTAGATGTATGCCAGATTTAAAGGACTTTCCATAGTGCTAGATAAGTTAACATTTTCTTTTCTGAGTAGTTCATATCAGGTTTACACCTAACATTAAATTGTATTATAATAATAAAATAATATTAAAATAAAAATAATTGTACTTGTGATTTATATAAAAAAAACTATCCTGAAAAGGCAAAGTTCGTCGTTATTTCTTAGGAATTGGACATGAATATCAACTCACATTGTTGATAGAAATGCTATATATATATATATATATATATATATATATATATATATATATATATATATATATATATATATATATATATATATATATATATATATATATATATATATCAGTCTTATTTCAGTCTTAACCAATAAGGATTTTCAACATACCTTTATCACACAAAATTCCTCCCCAGTTGAGGTTACAGTCACACGTCCACGGCGAATCTTTACATGTTCCATGCTTGCAACCAGGATACGGAATACAGCGGTCACACAGCGACCCTTGCCATCCGAAACCGCATCTATTTTAAAAGAAATTAAGTTACAATAATATAAAGTAGTTTAATAATAAGTGAAGCAAGCATGTCCGAAAAAGCATCCCGAAAACACAGTTTCCCCAAACAGCCAGCAGAGGATATGTAAGCATGTGTTTATAAGTGTTTAACGCCTTGAAACGCCTCAGACCGCCACAATACGTTTTGCCTTTGGGGGTTTAAACCTGGTTCTATGCCATAGGGTGCACCGACCTCACACATGCCCCGAATAGGTTCTCATTTCAACAAACAAGCACAAATTGTCTTGGTGAATTTACTCCGAGTCCAACGCATAGCCTCGACAATTTTGAATGCAAGAGCATAAAATAAGAAGCTAATGACATAGTCAATCAAAGAAGTTGGGTACTCTATAAAAGTTAGGTAATTGTGGTAGCGTTTCAAGAGAAAAAACAATCATACTCTGAATATACAGAGACGGGTGATTTGCAGTAATTATCATATCCCACATATACCGTTTCAGTCTCATAATTACAAAAAAAACATAATATCAATACCAACGTTTAAGCTTACACCAATCGAAGTTGTCTACAGGTAAAATAGTTCAATTTTGGAGTGAAATTGACATCTGTCGAACATTCATCAATAAATATCAGAAACTACTAAATAAATTTTACTTACTTGCATTCACCTGGTTGATCGCATGAACCATGTAGAACATGACAACCGGTTTTGCATATGGCTTTAAAAAATAACATCTATTAATCATTTGTAGTATCAAAAATTTGTCAGCAAATCGGCCCGGTTTCGCCGCTGATTCTTATCTTCTTAATTAAGCAATTTTAATGCATCAAATGGATTTATAAATTTCGCTATAATTTGTCCATTGAGAGCACCATGAGTTTATCAGCAATTGAAAAAAAAAGGTTAATAACCCTTTGTGGCTTATGAATATGAGGATAAATGTTAATTCATATGTTTATCGTAAACATATACTTTTTAAAAATAGCAGTTAAATACATTAAAAATACAAAAAATGAAAAAAAGATGAATGACGTTGATTAAATTTAGTTACTATGTCACTAAGCTTGATTTTTTATGGATTTCGTGAAAAATAACTAGTCGTGTTGCACAGCGTTATTTCGTCTTCTTCCATTATTTGAAATATTACAAAAATAGTTTTGGATCGATAATTGAACTCTCGGGTCATACATACTGGACTAATTTGACTTACCAATATCGCATTCAGCTCCCAACCAGCCCTCCATGCAAACTTTGTCGCCATTGGTATTGCATGTATAGTGTCCCAGACCGTCATTTCGAGGTTGACAAAACTTGGTACACGTGGTATTAAAGTAGTGCTCATCACATAATACACGTATTCTGCAAATTTAAATGACTTTCAATGAGTTTTAGGGAGTACAAATACAACCATGCTTTGAGATCATCGAAATTACACTGGAAACCTTTCTCAAAAATGATTGGCTGTCTGATGTTAAGAAAGTCCATTTTGCCTAAAAGGGTATTTCATACCATTCAAAGGCGGCAAGAAAATCTGAGTACCAAATTGGTCATTAACAGTACAACTTTGTTTAGTTTCAAACTCTACATGGAATTGCTACTATGAAAATAACATTAACCAAAAACAACAATGAAATGTTGAAGCCCGCCCGCCCAACAACACACCGAAATCTAATTACAATGGTTTGCCAAAGAAACAAGGTTAAAAAGAATCAGACATAATTTTCAATGCAAAATATTCCTCATAATTATACGAATTTATTTGTTCAAGGGAAAGAAGTTCTGGAGACAATTAATTTCTCCGAGCTCTTATTGTCTTCCGTGTCACTTATATTGGTTCCTGATACTGACAAATATTGCCAGTGCGTTGACAAATTAAAAGTTTTTTGTCTTTAATTACCGTTTTAGTTCTTCTAAATTTCGTTATTTTTAAGGCAGCGGTATGATGGAGAAGAATTAAGGACTGGGATGACAAGGGATATGAGAAGATTAACAAGTTTAGCAGATAAAATGAGTCATGGAATTACTTGACCTCAGTGTGTGTTATTACACTTCCAAATGTGCACACATTAAAGAATTTTAGTTGTGATTTATATAAAAAAATGTACCACGCTTATAGCAACGTTTGTATAAACAGTAATAAACACACGTTATTTGAAATTTGGTGTAGCGCTATGAGTGCAGTGTGACGGGCTTAAAAAGTCCCCCCGTACATATAGTCAGTACTATTATCAGTGAATAACCCGTAACCGATGTCAAGCAGTGATGATAACGTATATCAAGGCTATCCGATCAACCTATTTTGGGGTTGTCACGGTTAGCTCAGATGGTTGCGTCTTTGGAAATGCAGGGCTATGCGCTGTCGCCGTGCGGGTGCGGGTTCGCTCCCAGGTAGAGGAAATATCATTTAAAACAGTTGATCTAACAATCATACCTGTACACCAAAGTAGCAGTCGGTCCATTGTAAGTAAGAGTGTGCCACGATACACCCGGTAGTATTATACCAGAGTGAGCTGAGGTCTCTATCACAAGGTCCTCTGGAATACAGAATTGGCGAAATATGCACAGTTATCTACCGAAGAGACATGAAAAAATAAAAAAGGACTATTTTTTTAGCATACGTTGGGAATCGCATATTAATTTATAATAACAATGTTAGATAGAGGTTTTCTTTTGTGTGCTTTTGCATGCAGCAGTGTCGAGATGGTGGGTGGGTTGGAGGTTATTTACCGATGCATGTCCCGGTCTATAATACTGTTAACAAGTAGAAAATAGCTTTCTTTTGTCTGGTACTTAAAACAGTTGTAAACACGGTATATGTAATTCTTTAATCTGAACATTGTCCATACTTCCAAACTGCAAAATAATAACATCCGGTCTCAAGTCATCTGAAAGAGCGAGAACCATTTGTTCAATTTTGGCAAACTCCTAATCAGGTAGTTGTTAGTTGTTTTTTTTATTGTTGAATACCATATATGAACATCAGAAAATAAAATGTTAACTTTTCTAGCACTATGGAAAGTCCTTTAAATCCAGAATACATCTAACATATTAATTTTTAAAATACTTTATAGTTGTACTTTTGTTTGTCGATATAAGAACCTGTTGGAAGCAAGTGTCAGTTTGGTGAACGCTTAAAACTGTTCAAAATCTGAGCGGAATTATATTAACCACTGGCCGTTCCAAGGCTGTAACCCATCAGGTTCTCTTTTTGGTTAATTGTTAGTGGTCTCTTATTTTGGGCGCGTCACGGGAAAATTTTCCTTCGGACAGTTGACGTCAATCTTTGAAATGACGTCATAAACTTGAGCAGACGACATTACTTGTTATGCATTTCGAGGTAAAAATACCATTTTATCGTCAAAATGTGTAACAAAATCTTATTTTAGTTATAAGAAATTGATATATAGTTGTAAGTTCTTTCTAAATTTAGTAAAAACTAAATATCACTAAAAATGACCGAAGGTACCTTTTTCCGTGACATGCCCCATTTGAACCTGATCATTAAAACAAACATGCTCTCTTTTCCTTTCTTTTTTGGCTGTTGGGGAAGCCGGATTTTCTGAATGTGGCTATTCCTGTTTTGCACGATTCACTTTTTTAACAAAATAGTCTAACATAAAACAGTTTAATTGTTCAGAAAAAGAGGAATTCCCTATAAATTATCGTTTTATTCTGTTGCAACAATGCATATTGTTAATACATTAGAAGCAACATCAAACGAGGGAAAAACCGACAGTCAGACAAATAAATCGAAAACCTAACCAGTATAAAAAACAACACTGTAAAGAGATACGCTGTAAACCAGGAAATAAAACCATGAAACGAATAGAAATAAATCAAGAAAAATGACCTGCCAATAAACATCAAACGGCAGAGGCTAATCTGTCCAGGAGTAAATGTTGACACGCTATGTAACGCCTCATTACGGCTTATCGCATTGTGACACGCTAGTGCACAATGGCAATATAATTATCTAGAAGAGATTTGCATGATTGTTTTCCAAGATAATAACCTCAAATGTTACTTTCCTGGGGACCAATGTTCAGGGATTGATTTTGTCATCCGTTACCTAATCAATCATGTTTTGTTTACTTTTCTTGCATAATTGCAACATCGTGATGCCTTTGAATTCAATACAATCAATATAAGCATTATGTGGAAATAAATGAATACAGTTGAAAGTCTCTCAGTGGGTAATTGCTTAATTGGTTTGAAACTTCCGATGAATTATTTCATTACCATTATATTCCTTATATTTTTTTAAGAAAACTAAGTGGTAAAAGTCGGAAATACTAAAAAAATGATTCTTAACAACAAAATGTTACTAATAGAGCATTAAAATTAATAAATAAATAAAAAGTTATTATTCGTATATATGCTTTAAGTTTTTGGGTTTGAAAACTTCTGAAAAAGTGAAATTTGCATTTCGGTGTTGTTTTTTTTTTCTTTAATAAAAATTTGTTTTAGTTGCTTATACTTTAGTATGGTAAAATATGTTGAACATTTACCTGCGTTGCCTTGTTTCTTGTGCAATGCTGTGACAATAATGGTGTACGATCTCTGTAATAAAAATTGGTGTTATATATTACTTAGTGTTTTTAAAACAGCATCAGATGTTTACCTATTTACTCCACTCCCATGTGCTACCAGCGTAGATCCAGATCAGCCTGCAAATTTACATTTTTAGATTAATATCTGCGCAAGAAAAAGACCAGTGTAGATTAAAATCAGGCAAGAAGCCTGATCATAATCTGTGCCCAATGTTATAAAGCTGAGCATGGAAACCAGTCTCAAATCTCAAGCATCTGATTGGCTGAAATGGCGAACAGTCAAATGCTTGAGATTTGAGACTGGTTTCCAATCTCAGTTTTATAACCTTCAGCCCTGCACTGTTGGTTCATGGAATTTAAGCATTATTCGAGCAAAGGGTTAAACCGTTGACAAGACATTCCCGCGATATCTAGACGATTTGTTTAATATAGATAGGAAGCAATTTTTATCGCTTACCTGTAAAATATACCCTAATGAACTTCAGTTTAATATAAAAATAACGCTTTTTTGCCCTCACTCGTATTTGAAATGACCAACATAATTATCATTGAAAAGATTAACAGATCATTTCGTAATTCTTAAGTTTTACCGGCTAAGCGTATCAAGAAATCCGTTTCCATTTGTTTGCCAGAATAAAATGCAGTTTACTAGAATGAACGAGTGCCAAAGAGAAACTCAATGTTGTAGGTAGCAAAGTTTACTATTTTCCCAAGCACTTTTATATCTGCTGTTAAATAATTGCTTATGTATTTGCTCTGAGCCAGGTATTGTTTGCAATGGATTACCGGAGATTCTTCTGGAGTTTGCTTTCTTTTCAATGAATTCTCGGGGGAAATCGCGTTTTATTAACTTTGTGTGTTCGCAAATCTGTTGATCCGCTGGCTCGATTCCACTGCCGAGCACCTGATGAGAACCAAGAACCAGTGCTCCATAACGTGTTTAGCAACTGCGTTTCCACGTCTTTGATAACTGCTGACAATTTAATTGTCTGTTGATTGCAAAAATAGAATTATAATAATTGACCGATTTATGGACTTTGTTGTTTGTTGTTTTTTTTTCATTTTTTAATTTTTCATGTAGACCATAATCATGTTTTTTGACAGTCGTAAATTTGAAAAGGAATGGAAGTGTCAATAATACTACCGTATTTTTTAAATTTCTTAATGTATATTACTTCCTATTTTCAAAACCAAATGTTTTCTTCTGATCATTTGAGCAAGGTATATATTCACTACTGTCTATTTACCAGTTTTATATATTGAGCTGTCATTGGGAACGAACATCGATAAAAAGTTGCATTTCGTTGTAGTTTAATAACTTTACTTAGAACCTGGTTTAAACACTAAGTTGCAAATTGATTACCACTGACCGTTCCAAGGTTGTAACCCTCAAGTTCTCACTTTCGTTAATTGTTTGTGGCGTCTTTTGAAACTGATCATTGTATAACCATGCTCTTTTCATCTCTCATAACTTTTGGCTATGCGGGGAGGCTCTGTCTACTGGATACGGCCATTCCTGCTATGCATTTTTCGCTTTTGTTGTTGTTTGTTGAAAACTCTTGAATAACCGACACAATAAAATGTCGTTGTTGTTTTTTTTTTAATTTTCAAAGTACATTTTCCAAATTCCTTTGTAATTTGAATTTTCCAAAGCCATTCGTTAGTGAACGGAACTCTTAATTGATTGACAACGACAACTACGGCTTAAGTTTCTTAATCACGTGATGGCAGGTGAGATAGTAATCATGTAAGAGGTGTTAACGAAGAAACAATCTAGGGATCAGATGTTGAAGGAAATTCAATTTAATTACGCGGCGGTGTTTAAATGATAAACAAATGTCATGAAAATTTAATGAACTGTATAATTTACGGCGTTACTTCCTACAAATCAAGATGCCGTGTCATGTTTTGTAATATCAGATAATGAATAATATCAAGAAACATATTTGAGGATTGCAATACTGAACTATAATGTGTTCTGTATGAAATTAAACATATTAAACCAGCAAAAACAATAACGTTTGGCCAAGTTCACAAAGCTCTTGATAAATAATGTGAGATGACACATAGCACTTAGTAATTATTACTGGGTACATTCATGATGTCCCCGCTAGATCATTTTTTCGTTAATTTTGTTAATTTGCATCCGCAGTTTGTCTTTATAAAATTATATAAATGTATTTTTTTAAGGCGTCCGTTCTGAAAATTTAACCAATTTGAAGAAAAAATAACAGTGTAGTGATGTGTTTTTTGACCTTAAGGTCAATCCAAAGACAGACACATAAATATATGTAATTTTTGGTGGTATTGTCCGTGTTCGTTAAAGTAAAAAGTCATAAATACATACTATTCTTATATATTCTTAACAACGTATTATTTCATTCTGATCATTGAGCAAATACTTTAACAATTTAATTTAACATTCGCTATTTAAAAATAATAAAAAGTGAAAAAGCATATGAGAAATGGCTACAGAACTATTAATCATGCAAGTTCAGTAGAGATAGAACGGAGCCTATGCCACGCAAAATGAACATTTTAAATGTCGTATTGTTGTAGAGTTAAATAATCTGCATCTTTTTTACACATTTTAGTGCAAAAAATTGTTCTTACTAGACAACCTTACTCCTAGCTAGAGACACTATCAATAGCGCTACTTGTGCAGTCTGGCGGCCTTAAAAAGTCTCCCCGTACATTTAGTCAGTACTGTTAGTACTGTTATCAGTAAAATAACCCGTTACCCATGTCATTCAGTCATGGTTACGTATATCAGAGCTATCCGATCAACCTTTTTGGAAGTTGTTCCGTTAGCTCAGTTGGTTGCATCGCAGGAATTGCAGGGCTAGGCGCTGTCGCCGTGACGATTCTTGCTCGCTCCAAGCTAGAGACACTATCATTTACTATGTCGATGCTCGTTCGAATTCCGATCTATTACTGCATCACATATAGGTTTTGAACGTTATCAGCAAAATATATAAAAAGGACAACAAAATGATAAAAAAAACAGTTTTCGATAACTGTAAGAATAAAATGTTTTCCTGACAAATTCAAGCCATTTTATCGTTATTTGCTGGCAAAATCCTTTTTGATCGTTATTTGCTGTCCAAATCCTTTGAAAATGAGGACCATTTATTCGTCAAACTTTATATAGCTACACTAACCATTGTAGATTCATAGCAATTGTTTTTAATATATTTACCATCTGGACATCCAAATAAACCATTTGTTGCTGCCTAAAAACGTCTACAAGGAAAAATGCATCTGTGTTAAAAGTTGGTGCAATCGGTCATGTAAGCCTTAAACATGTACAACAAAGCTCTCACTGATCGTGAAATGAACAATTATTCAGAATTATTAAGTTATTTCAGTAAGTGGTGCTTTTCGCCTTTCTATTACTCGTGAATACCCTTTTGGCCATACACATGTTACATCGTGATTAACAACCTAATTTTTAAAAGCAACTTCAAAGATCAAAAGATTAACTGAACTTACTGTTAATCTCGATAATTAGTATAGTTTGACTAGAATGAAAACAATTTTTTCCAGTATTTTGATTAATCATAAACTATTGAAGGTTGATTTGATGTTGATTTAAGGTTACCGATTTTAATCAATGTTGAAAGAATAGGAATTCTGCTATCAATGACGCGAACGCGTGTATTCTTAGCAGACTTATCACGCAACATCTTGGATTCATAATACTATTTTTGTCTTTTAGAAATCTTTCAATATAAAACCAAAAATTTATTTACCAAATTTATTTTTTTTATTTTGTATATATATTTCCCAAATTTTGGTGCTGACGTATCGTTTGTTATCTCGATTTATTTTCTACAACATCCACAAAATGTAATGCTGAAGTATCATTTAATATCTCAAAACGATTTTGTCAATATGCTAAAAAACAATTCTGCACAAGATAAATCCTACAAAAAGTATGAATTTTATGAGATTTAGTTCTTAAATATTTTTTTTTGCCAGAAGTTTTCATTTGCGAATTTCTGAGCTCAGAACACGCGAAATTTGAAAACAAACCACGTGAAATTGTTATCCTCAGTAACTTTTCTACATCATCGTCAGGCGCATAAGGTTGCTTGGAACCACGCAAAACTGTTTATATGTAAAATATATAAAAATATAAAGTATATACGATTTAAATAAAAATAACACAAACTTAATTAACTAATTCGCATATAAAATCTATCCGTTAGGTTAGGGATTTACTATGAATATCTTATGAACATGCAGCTCTCGGATTCCGACTGCCAATTTTTCGAGGATGTATTAGAAACAATTATGCATTTTTTCTTTCTTTTTTCTAAAATTATCGCTAAAAAAATGAAGAACTTTTAAAGCATATAATCTATCTATTGCTTTAAACTTAGAAACACTGCAGCATAAAATCATGTGATATTAAAATGGATTGTACTAACTGAAGTCATTCATTTTCTGGCCCAATGAGATTAATTCAACAATCAAATTATATATCATTCGCTTAGCTATTGTCAGATGGCGGTATTTAAAACACGTTTAACAGTGTATGGGAAATCTCATCATCCGTTTAGCAGGGCCATGGGAAATCTCGTCATCCGTTTAGCAGGGCCATGGGAAATCTCATCATCCGTTTAGCAGGGCCATGGGGAACCTTGTCATCAATTTAGCAGGGTCCTGAAGGTACCTAGGATTAATGGAGGAAAACAGCACTATAATATTTTTAAATTTTACTAATAATTTTATATAACTTTTTTAAATTGTCTTTGATTGATTATTTATTCTCTAGTCCTTTATTCGATGACGTCATAAATTATGATTCAGATTTTATTACAAGTACTCTTTTAAGAATTTGTCAAAATGATAGTTATTCATAAAAAGAACATAATTTATTGAAGAAGAGTAAATTGTCAATTTTAAAAATTTTGTATATACATGTTTTACAATATATTTATAAGAACAGAAATTTAGATAATAATAATTTACATTTAACCTAAACCCTATCTAATCATCTGCAAAATAAAACTTACGCTGTTTACAACATAATAATAACTCAGAGCAAAAACCTCAATTTTACAGGTAACCAGTTTACTATTTTCCCACGCATTCCATTTCTGTTATTTAATGAGTGCCAATATATTTGCTCAGAGCCAGGTATTGTTTCAAGAGATAAATGAAGTTTGTTCTGAAGGTTGCGCTTTTTGTAGATAAAGTAAGACAAAAACAATAATTTTTATTAGGTATGTTTTGTTTGCAAATCTGATGATCCGTTGGCAAGGTTCCGCTGCTGGGCTCCAGTACTCCATAACGAGTCCAGCCAAAAACGCATGCGTTCCCGCACACAGAAATAAAATGTATTGTAATGTAAGCGATATGGGTTTTTCTTGCCAAACATGTTACATGTACTAGTTAGGTAAAAGCGTACTATATCAACTGTTTTATTTGTTAATTTGTTTGTCTTTATGTATTTTTTTGTGTGTATAACAAAGGTTTTTATTAAGTTGAAGTCCATAAAAGCGGTCATTAATATTATCGTTTGAACTTCTAAATTTGTATAATGCTTTACAATCTTGTATTATTTTGCTGATGTTTTTAATAAAACCCTTCATGATAATTGTGAAATTAAAAACAAAACTAGGTGTGTTTGTTGTCAACTTTTGGGTCATGTTTAAGTGTGTTCCATTAACTGATATCATCAACATAGGTGGAAAAGGCTCTGAGCTTCAAAAGTCTAATGCCATTTTCTTTCTACTGTCACTGTCTTTAAACGTTCTTTTAACTTGTTTTTTATATGAGAACCTGTTGGGGCAAGTGTGAGGTTGGTGCACCCTAGAATCTGGTTTAAACTCCCACTGGCAAATTGTTTTGCCACAGACCGATCCAAGGCGGTAACCACAATGGTTCTTTTTTTCGTTAATGTTTGTGATGTCTTATTTGAACTTAATATTGTTATAAACACATGCTCTCTTTCGCTCTCTTCTTTTCGCTGCGTGGGGAGGCTTTGTTTTCTGAGTGTGGCTATTCCTGATATGCATATTTCACTTTTTAAATCTCTTTTAATATCACACTAGCGATGTTTGAACCGTGTGGCAGCTGTTAATTGTCGCCCCACACATGCAATGAGTGCTGTTATTAAAAACCAAACTGAAAGCCGTTTAGCATGTTGTATTTGTTTAAATATTGATAAGCACACAACCGGGGCTAGGTGGCGTGGACAGTAATTCGCATTTACTGTCGATGAAAAGGCTCAAATTTACCGAGCCTGCAATAGTTAATATTATAATATTTGTCGTGTTCAGAGGCTTTTAAAATTCCTTTTAATTTTTTTTAACATTTCGGACGTTTTGCAAAACAAACTGACAGTGAACAGAACACTATTGATTTCGGCGATGACATTCATCACGTGACGTCAGGTGAGATAGTAATCTCGTAAGAGGTGTTGACGAACATCCAATGACGGGATCATATGTTGAAGGAAATTTATTTTAATTACGTCGCGGTGTTTATATGATAAACACATGCCATGTAACTAAAATGATCTGTATAATATATGGTGTACTGTCCTGTAAACAGACCTGGGTCCAATTGCAATTTTAATTTGATTAATTATAATTCATTACTTTTTTTCAAGTAATTGAAAATAATTAATAATTGAAACAAAAATCAATTATTTTAATTGTAATTAATTAATTAAAATACAAAAAAAGCAATATAATTGTCAATTAAATTCATTTACTCTTCAATTACCTGTAGCAAACAGTAACACATGGCAAAACACAGGTTATTGTGCAGTAGCTATTGTCACCTGAAGTTATAACTTTAACACTTACTGGTCATTCAAAGAGGTGTTAATTTGGATATAAACCTAAAATAGTTGCTAGACTATTGACGAATATGAAGCCATGAAAATAAAATAACTAGTTTAAGTAGCCTAAAATGAAGAGAATTCAAGTTCATTGAAAGTTGATACATTTTTCTTCCATGTAATATTCCTCTTATTCTATAGTATTATTCTTTATTTTCTATGTTTCTTATCATTTTTTGTTGCCTTTGCAAAATTATTATAGACCACAAAGCAATTATTCATAAATTATTTATGTTGTTTTACCCAAATTTGTATGTGAATACCTGGGTGAAATAAACGAAATGTTATGGGTTTTTTCTGTTCATAAATTGTACTAAGTGAGTAACTAAGAAGTGTAAAAAATCTATTCTCAATCTAAGGTATAAAGCATTACTTGAATATAATATGTACTTGGCATTTCAGATTTAACAGTTATCCACACAACATGAATTCAAGCACATTAAATCACTTTTTATTATCAAAGGATACCAGTGGAATTTTAAAGCAAAATGCCGATACTGTTCATCAGAGTACAAAGGCAGACTGAAAGCTACTTCTAACTTTGTCTCCACAAGCACTATATACAGTTTAATTCCTCAGACATCAACAGGTCATAGACACACATCAGGAAACAGTCAGAGCTTGACCAATATTTGTCTTAAGTTTGTAAAAGTTCTGATTTAAACCCTCTCCAATATTGAACTGTACATGCTGATAGTCCACCAAGGTTGCCAAAGATGGCTGAAATCTACCTGGCTCTACCTGCATCATCTGCTCCAGTTGAACAGCTCTTTCAAAAGCTGGGAAAGTATTTAAGCCTGAATGTTGTTCACTGACTGAAAGTAACTTTGAAGCATTAATGTTTTAAAATGCAATAAGGACTTAGAGATCTGCATCAGAAATCTGTTTTCAACATGGTTCTGTTTGTGAATATATTTCCTATTTTGAAAATAATTAAAA
>JAZAYU010000062.1:2431264-2511959 GCA_038501625.1 Corbicula japonica | reverse complement strand
AAATATGCATGGGTAATCAGGAATCAAGCTCAAGTCAAATATTGTATCATATTGCAAAAACTGTTTGGTCACAAACTTTCAGGTGGTTCTAGCAATTTTGTCGTTTACACCGATCCTTGGATAGCGATATAGTTTCAGAAGGCACAAAAATAACCATTTAACCAACCATAGCATATTAAGCAAAAATGCCCAAATGAAGGCTACCTCCCATGTTAACTATATGAATACGGCAGTATTAAGGTTGCAGTATTAACCTATTATTAATTTTTCTTTCTTTATATTCACGGAAGTCAAACGCAAATGACAATATCATTTTAAGTTAAGTTAAAAGCATTCGAGAAAATCTAACATTGCGTGGTTCCATTTATCACACTTCAGAACTTCTCAGATAGTAAATCAGATTAAAACAACTTTCAAGATCATTTAATGTATATAATATGTTATGTATTTAATCTCTCATCAACCTTTCAAATCTCATCACTTGATCAAACAGATAATTACAGAATCGGCCATTTAGGAGAAGTGATTCAATTTTAATCAACCAGCTGTTCATGCCTGGAACGGATCTCAAGATTTATCGAACTGAAATACATGTAAAGTACTTACATGGTGATGCCCTCGTAATTCCTCATTGAAAATTCAAACATAATTATAATGCAGGTACTCACATTTTAGATCTAAGTTTATTAAATTAAGCATGCGTTTTATTCCGAAAACGTTTTATACGACATGAGAAAGCGAACAGACTGACTGTCAACTTGGGTCAGTGAACATATTTTCTGTGATATTGATAGTCTTCTATTGTATCGCGGCCTCGGCGCTTGTTTGGTATGCGGCCCATAAACCAAATAAAGGACTGAGTTGATGTGAACGTAATTCATTGGAATGGAAACGACTGTTATGACATGATTGCATGTTTTATGGGTGGATAAATGCATGAGCAGCGTGCAGTGTAACAGGACGCCGGATCTAGGATGCCACCTGTAGAGTTGGAAAGTATAATCTCTACTGATAATACTTAAAATGAGATTTTTCAGTTTGACTAATTGAACAAATGAGCTTGGCTTGTTCGTTGACTGACTACGATTTAGCTGTTTAACATAAATTCCGACTGGTTGGCTCCAGAAGTACGCAGAGTTATTTGAGCAGGGCCCAAGATCATAAAACTAAGTTTTGATATCAGCCTCAAATCTCAAGGATCTGATTGGCTGAAATGGCGACTGATGCTTGAGATTTGAGACTGGTTTCAATGCTCAGTTTTATAACCTTGGGCACAGGTTATAACGAAATGAACCAATGACGTCTACGCAATATGTACAGCCTCAATTAAAATCTGAAACAGCCGTATACTGAAAAGAAATAAACTGTACAATTCTATTAAAATGGATAATCAGTAGAAATCATAACAGAAACTGACCACCGGCTTTCATTACGATCGGCAGAGAACCGGACGCTCTCCTTGACTGAAGAAAAGAACATGGAATTTTCTGGCTTCTAGAGATGCAATATGGCATTGGCGGACAAGTTCAAGTGACTAAACGTTTAACATAATAGCCTTTGAAACTTCTGTTCATAATATAATATTTAAATATCTGAGATATCTGTGTCTTTTGTATAAAATGAAAATAAATCTTGATGTATGTCAAATGTTTAAAAAATTATTGTCAAGGTATATTCGTATTATTCTGCAGTGCATTAATTAACTAATTTCTCTACATTTGATATTTCAGACTTATACGAGTATTAACTATAATTTATCAGTATCATACCATTAATTACTTTCACTTTTTAGTCATAATAGTCCGTACAGCTGAAACTTGAGTTCACTTACGTAACACAAGACACCTAGCACTGTCTGCACTCTGGATTTTGAGCAATAAAGAGTAATAAACAACAAGATCAATGAATCTAGTAAGTCAAGAATAAAATCGTTTTATCTATTGTTTTACCACTTATACCACTTATTAGAGGAACACGGTAATTTCATTTTTTATCAGTTTGATTGCAGATCTTAACTTGAACACAAAGCGTAGAATAACTAGATTAACTAATCTAATGTGGAAATAACTAATCTAATGTAAAACAACTAATTGACAGGTGATCGCTTGTTTAGGTGGATTAAAAATGTAAAAAGATATTCTGGTTTATTCAGAAATCGATATTTTAAAGGATGCAGACAGTGCCCTGTTAAATAATTTATAAAATAAATGGTACGAGGAAAAAATCATATTTGTAGTGCTTCTACAAATGTTCCCAAGGTTATAAAACTGAGCATGGAAACCAGTCTCAAATCTCAAGCATCTGATTGGCTGAAATGGCGACTGGTCGCCATTTCAGCCAATCAGATGCTTGAGATTTGAGACTGGTTTCCAATTTCAGCTTTATAACCTTCAGCCCAGATCGATTTGCATACCTCTTTGCAGGGGTCTAATAGCTTTTGTACGTTGTAAAATTAAGTAGAAGCTCGATCTATTTCTTTTATTCCTACAATTGTTTTCTTGCTGATTTGACTCCTGTTGATCTAGTTTCAGCAATGTTATTGGGTGTATCTTGTTTGCTTGACAATGCCATGAGCTACTTGTTGAATGTGCATGTGTACTTTTGCATGCTACATTGTCAAGTTGATGGGTGGGTTTGAGCTTATTCACCAAAAGGCTTGCATTTGATTGTTTTTCGGCGTTAGCTGTCTAAGCTCACTTTTGACCTAGATTTTCGACCAATGAAATGTTGTAAATAATACTCGTATTCTCTTATTATGCAGAGGGAAAATGAAATAAACTATTTCGATTGGTAGCTATTTACACCAGAGAGGCATCTAGCAGGGTGGAGAGGTATCTAGTGGGATTTTTATTACTATGCAGCGGAAAAATCGAATAGATTATTTCGATTGGTTGCTAGTGGGTGTTGTAGTTCATTGTAGTGTAGTGGTTAACACTCTCGCCTCGCAAGCGGAGGCCCCGGGTTCAATACTCAAGACGGACAATTTTTTTAAAGTTAATATGCGTAAATTTCGCTCTTGTAACAGGGTGTTATTATTTATATTGTTTAATTATTAAATTTCAAGGACATTTATTCATCTTGAGTTCTAACTCTACACGAGGTATTTTATTGAAACTGAATAAATTGCTTCTTTAATCGACTTGTTATCACTGTATGAAATTGTTGCAACAGCTTCAACATTTTTTTGAAAGACACTTTCAATGAATGTATGAGTTGTCATGATTCGTTCGCTTTATCTCTATGTCATACTAAGAAGGCAGGGGTGGTTCGTCAACAGCTATAACAAGTAAAATAAAATAACTAAACTATGTCTGCTTCGCCTCTCTGTATTTCTTTCTTTCTTATTTACATGTATATATAAATCTTTTTTTTTCAACGCCGTTTATCTTTTTAAAGATATTTCTTGTTATGGGATCATGTTAGGATAAGTGTTGGGGTGGTGTGAGGTTGGTGTACCCTGGAACCTGGTTCAAACCCCTTCGTGTCAATTTGTTTTTCCAACGACTGTTCTAAGGCGGTGACATTTCATGTTCTGTTTTCCGTATATTATTTAATAATTATTTAAAACTGATCATTTTTATAAACCCATTATCTCTTTTCGTTTCTGTGTTTTGCGTGTGTGGGAAGGCTGTGATTTCTGCGTTTTGCGTGTGTGGGAAGGCTGTGATTTCTGTGATTTGCGTGTGTGGGAAGGCTGTGATTTCTGTGTTTTGCGTGTGTGGGAAGGCTGTGATTTCTGTGTTTTGCGTGTGTGGAGAGGCTGTGATTTCTGTGTTTTGCGTGTATGGGAAGGCTGTGATTTCTGTGTTTTGCGTGTGTGGGAAGGCTGTGATTTCTGTGTTTTGCGTGTGTGGGAAGGCTGTGATTTCTGTGTTTTGCGTGTGTGGAAAGGCTGTGATTTCTGTGTTTTGCGTGTGTGGGAAGGCTGTGATTTCTGTGTTTTGCGTGTGTGGGAAGGCTGTGATTTCTGTGTTTTGCGTGTATGGGAAGGCTGTGATTTCTGTGTTTTGCGTGTGTGGGAAGGCTGTGATTTCTGTGTTTTTCGTGTATGGGAAGGCTGTGATTTCTGTGTTTTGCGTGTGTGGGAAGGCTGTGATTTCTGTGTGGGATATTCTGATATGCATGTTTCACTCGTTTCTTTAAAACTAGGGCCCAAGATCATAAAACTTAGTTTTGAGATCAGTCTCAAATCTCAAGCATCTGATTGGCTGAAATGGCGACTTGTCGCCATTATAGCCAATCAGATGCTTGAGATTTGAGACTGATCTCCAGATTTAGTTTTATGATCTTGGGCAAAGGTCTTCAAATGATTATAGATTTTTGGCCACGAGTAGAACAACTATGGCACAAAGATGATCACAACCGTATATCATAATAAATAGAACGCATTAGTGTAAAACAATCTTTGAATATATCAAACTTAAAAGAATTAAGCTGTGTTATTATGAAATATTAACGATAAAGTTAATCCCGATGATACGATGTATTTTGAAGTTATATTCTAAGTATAGGATAGACCACGAGTAACCGTTGTCTACGAGATTTAGAGGCGAGCAATGGTTACGAGTGGTCTATCTGACTTAGACCACAGGTAGTTAATGTAAAGATACGCCACTTCTTCCAATTAACTCGTTAAACTTTTGCACGTGGATTTCATGAATATCATTGCCTGCCTTCATCGTGTTGTATGCGTGGTTTCTTTCGAAAATGGATGAAAATAACAATATACTCAGTCCCGATATACTGAGAGAAATAAGCCAAGAAGTAACTATTTCACAGCTAGATTCCCTACCGACGCAAGTGTTGTTCTCCGTTCAGGAAGGCAGTGATGGGCGCTAGGCTGCGGTTACGCCTACAACAACAGCCGACTTAGAGCGCCGGAAAATAGAGCGTTTACCAAAATGTTCCCGAAAACAAAACAGGACTGGGCGAAATGGAGAAATAGTCAGGTAAATTTACTTAGTCTTGACTGCAGATGAGGGCTACAGTTTCAAAATATATTATACAACAAATTGCTTTCTCGTTATTATATCTTTTACCATGTTCTCAGTTTACCAGAGTTATGGCCCTTTGTTACAAATGGTGTTGTAGCAGTTGGGGCATTCTAGGACACATTCTAGTTTTAACTACACGTGTGTTGCATTTTTTGTTTTCTAGGCAGAAACGTTGCTAGGAGATGACGATTTGGTTCCCACAGAGTTATGGAGTCAGTCTTAGTCATGTATGAATTTCTGGCTGTCTCGATTCATCATTGAATGTCGCCGAAAGGACGGATCAGCGTACCCGCCTAACATACTCTATAACATATCTGCTAGCATTCAGCGGACTCTACAGGATATTTACGGCAGAAACGAAGTGAGCATGTTGGATGAAGCTGCCATCAATTTTGCCGATTTCCGGAAGACACTAGATGCACGCATGAAGGAACTGACTTCTCAAGGTATGGTGAAACATTTATTACGGTACATTACATTTTTCAATCATCACAACCATTACCATCATCCCCATCATGACCACTACCATCAACAATACCGGTGCAAGCATTACCAACTTCAACCAACATCATCAATACAACATTTATCATCACAACTATTTTCGCAACCACCAACACAACTTTAACCAGCACTACCAACACCAACATCATTGTTATCATCTTAGTCATAATCACACTCCTTTTTATTCCTGGCTTCAGGTGTGGGAATCTATCGGCAGCGTGCTGACCCGATCACTGATGAAGACGAGGACCGCCTTTGGGAGAGTGGGGTGATCGGGATGAACAACGCCAGGGCTTTAAGTTATGGGACCTTCTTTTACAACTGCAAAATTTTTGGCTTTCGAGGCGGGGACGAGCACAGGGACTTGCATACAGACCAGTTTCGTTTGACTGAGGAAAACGGTCAGAAAGTTCTTACGTTCTATGGTAGAAACTCTAAAAATGTGCAGGGCGAACTAAAACAACGGAGAGTAGAGCCTAAGATAATTCGTCAACACGAGGATCCAACTAACGACAGATGTGTTGTAAGATTATTCGAGACCTATTTACGCCACATTCCACAAGGGGATTTTTACCTCAGACCTCTACCAAGTAAGCCCAACCAACCTATTTTATTTTCCTCACAGAAAATAGGGGTCAATAATTTGGGGGAAATATATGAAAACCATGTTTCTCGATGCTGGGATTGACCTTGAGAATAGAAACATACGCAATCATTCGGGTAAAGTTACTCTGTGCACCCGTCTATATGATAAACAGTTCGACGAACAGGCAATAATGGCACGTAGCGGGCAAAGAAGTATTGCTGTTCGCGATTATAAGCGACCTAGTGAGGAGTTAAAGCGAAGTGTTTCCGCAGCACTCCAGCCGCAACCAAGCCGACAGGCTGTTGCGACACCACCTCCTCCACAGGAGCCAGAATCGAAACCGGAAGTTACAGCCGCCAATGCACAAGCATCTGGCACAATTCAGGATCCAGGGTGCTTAGAAATCGTTATTCCATCTTCTATTCACACTGTAATTATAACTAAAAATGGTCGTAAAAGTACCATAGCTGTGTGAGTTTATGTTTGAGTTTTCAGTACTTTCTCTGATATAAAGTGTGTGATGTCTAGTGAAGGATAAGTGAATTCAGCTGAGCAATATAATAATTACCTAACCTTGATGTTAAAATTTTGCTTAGAAAGTAACCTTCATTTATTTCAGCGAATCAACTTTCTCAATAACCTCATAAAGTCTAGCTCTCAAACATTATGTTTGGCGGGAAATTTAGCCATTATGTTTACATGTAATGAAGTTTCACGATTTCCTCATGCTCTATTTAGACAACGGTAAACTGTTGTCTACGCGTACTTGCTTGCGATTGGTCGATTCGGGTCAACTGTGGTCTAAAGAATACAGGTTTTTGATCTTTCAAACAACTGTTAGAAGTCTAAAACCAATCTAATAAAATCAGGTCTAACCTAATTTAAACGGTTACTTTTTCACTTCATGTAAGAATCTGAAAAAAAGAGGTTATCATTTATTTAGATCATAACATTACCTTTAGAAAATAAGGACAATAAGTAAAAGAGGAAGAAAATATTGTTTTCAAAAATACACGGAAGAAATTCGCTCCGTAACAATAAAATACAACGCCTCACAAAAACAATACAAAACCATCTTAACAATACGTCATGACAACAATCATAACATAATCATAAAGAAGAAGAATAGAAAGTTGGGATTGGTTAGTCTCTATAATTAACTTAAGCTCCGCGTTGTATAGATCAGCTGGCCATTATATCACACTGGTTATCAGTTTGCAAGAAACTATCTACATACTTATACAACTTGGTCTTTTTTTAAAGCGTGTCTTTTGACAAGAATGTTTTTGTGCAAAAGCACCTCCATCTATAAAGAATGCATCCTAGCATCTAACTAGCATGCACGAGCACCCCGGAAAAGGTGGTGTGGTATCTGACTGTTTGATATGCTCCAGATACATGACCTTCGCCTGTTACCCACACCTGATCTCCCGTTATCAGTGCATCTACGATCGTCACTCCTCCAGTATTCCAGCCAGTTGTATGCCCTGCAATAGCATACGCCATTCCTATTCCGTTTTTCTTCATAAAGAATGCCCCTGGCTTCCCGGTTGGGTTCCCGATGACCATCGAGAACAAGTAAGTGCCATTTTCCGGTGCCGTAAAAATGCCGCTTGTACCTTGGTATGCATCTCCAAGGTTTAGGTCCACTTGGTCAAACTTTATCACGATGCCTGTTGTGACTGCACCCAAGTTCGAGCTAAGATGGGCTCTGAATGCCACAGATCTCGATTTTTTTGCAGATGTTGCCTCTGGAACAAACAATGGTGTCAGTTAGAATATTTGTATTAATTGACATAGTTTAAATAAAAAAGAGTTTAAGTTTGATATATTCAACAAATACGGGACCTGATCAAATTTAAAAATTACACGTACAACAATTGTGTTGTTTCAACATCATAACCTCTATATAATATTTATACTACACCATAGACAAATCATTGTGATGTTTTTGTCATAGTTTTATTGTTCTAACTTAAATTGATGGCAATAAAAGTAAACAAGTCCTTTTAGTGCATTTTGATGGAAACGTCTGTGCAATTCTAATGGTATGGTAAATCGAAGGAATAAAGCATTAGCAAGACATTTTAAGAAACAGATGTAGTCAACGGCAGGTAAATAACAAAAACAAGGTTTCATAAAGTTTAACATATGATACGATTACTTTTGGTAGAGGGTTGGCGGTTGGGGACACAGTACACATCAGCCTCCTCCCTTTGTATCGGTGCGCTCATAAATTTCATTGACTGACAAGCATTTCATTTTTCCACAGAAGAATAAGGATATAATCGATATTTAATGGTTTTCATTTGGGTAAGAAAAACAGTTGTGTTGTTTAAAGTGTGTGAAGCCCGGACTACTTCACACTTACTTTAAACCATCCAACACTTTTTCGTGCCCAGAAGAACATCATCAAATATCGATTCAGCCTTTATATTCTTACACACAATTACTCTAATTAATACAGAAACTTTGAGGACTAACGGCTTTTCTGAATGACTGTTTGAACTGCTACGCTGAAGACTATGCCAATGACACGCTATTTCTCAGCAACTCGTAGCTAAACGTAGAGCTATATAGGCTTAACAGAACTTTAATGCTAAGTTTGGTCAATTTGATCTATAACATGAGAAGCAGCTATCACCCAGAACACAAAATATCCCCGTTTCCGAAAAATAACATAATTCTCGTTATCCTTATAGTTATTTTGGATAACGAGAAATATGTTATTTTCGAAAACAGGGATATTGCATCTCGTGTTACATTTATTAGCTGAAATTGACCAAACTTAGCACTACAGCACTATTAAGCCTATATATCTCTACTGACATACTTGCAAGAAAAGGACCACTAAACAGGTGACTGTGGTTAACGTGCGTACTAGTCAGCGTCACACGTGAAAATATTTACACAGTCTATTAAATTATGAGCGGCTTTTACTGTAGCCACGTCTCTTAAAGTAAAACGTCACACTACGCATAATCAGAAATTATGAAGGAAAGAAACGGTTTAAATGCATTACGATTTACACAAATGTTTCCATGACAATATGCGGTAGATAAATTGTTACAAACCTTGATTTTGATAACATGACTGCCGGTGGCGAAGTTCTCTTTCAATTGTCAAATCTTTGTTCAACTGCTCAATCTTAAGCTCCATTCGTATCATTTTCTCCATGACGGACTCCATGAAATGTGCAGAGAAACTAAACGGTGCACTAGGTTCCTCAACGGATCTTATAGGCCTTGGAACCATTATAAACGCCAATAAAATCGCGAAAGAATTGCAAGCCATTCTCCTGTTCTTATAAACTAAAGAGTCGTTTTCTCTTTGCGCATATAGTCAGATGTAAGCTACTGTATGTGAAGAACGCGGATGAAACGGATCTTATCTTTCTTTCCCGAGTGGTTTGTTTTATTTTATTGTTGGATAACAATGATTATACGCACGTAACGTTTTAGCTTGCAAGGTATGGGTAACGTACATGTAAAAATGTATACACACAATATGTTTTGTAATATAAAATTCTGAAACAGAACATCAAAAGTTAACCTTTTTATGAATGTTCGATTTTCTTACTGAGTAATGCATTAGTTTAATCATCTTACCTGGAATTTTATTGGCATTTTTATTTAGAAGTAAAAAAATAAACAAACAGTTTTAATTTTGTAATTATACATGTTATAATCATTGATCGTTAGCTGGTTTATGCAGTAGTGAATTAAAAGTAAAAAAGTGAAATATGCATATCAGGAATCGCCACACTCACAAAACACAGCCTGCCCACGCAGCGAGAAAGAAAAGAGGAAGAGAATGTTTTTTATAAGTATCTCAATTTAAATAGACGCCACAAACAATTAACAAAAAAGAAAACCCTTGGGGTTACCGCCTTGGAATGGTCAGGGGCAAAACAAATTGCCACCGGGGGTTTAAACCAGGTTCTAGGTTGCAGCAACCTCACACTTGCCCCAACAGGTTCTCGTATCACAAAACAAGTGCAAGTCCATGAAGTCGTCTTGGTAAAAAAATCCAACTCACCCATCACCTCAACAATGTTGCATACAAAAGCATACAAACATATAAAACATAAGAAGCTAATAGCCTTGAAAAGCCAAATGGGCGCGTACTCAATGACCTTGCCGAGACCAGGGCACCTAGATTCAAATCCGCAAGAACACAATGACAGGGATAACAGAAAAAAATCGAGAAAAAATCGAGCTTCTAGGTTCTTTTAAAAAAAAATTTCCTTATAAACCTTTATAAACTCTTAAACCCCTGCCAACGTCAGTTTAGCTTTTAGAAGTCGTCGCTATAAAGTAAACTTCTATACATTTCCATCATTCTCCTACGGAATGTTCGCTACCTGAACTCTGCAGGTTTTCCATCTGTTCCTGCATTGTATGAAGGGATGATTCTAGCCGATCTACTCGAGTTTGTAACCTCATGCGCTCATGCGCTCAGCCTTCTCGTCGGCAAGAAGTAAATGTAAATACTGAACATCGTCGGGATTCTGCGTGACGTCACCAAGGACGAAAGATGTTGCTGGAACCAAAAGTCCGAGAAACAAAATTAAGACATTCATTTATATAGCTTTATAACAACGTACTAAAATATTAAATGTTTAATGTTACCTTATCTCAGAGGTCAGAAGTCATGTCTTGTTTGTTTTAAACATGTCAGAAATAGACACGTTTGCACAATACCTAGTAGATGCAGTGCAACTGACATTGTAAGTGCTTCTCGTAGAGATTTTACTGCCTTGTAATCTCTTGTACTATCGGCTCATTACATTCCCTGAAACTGAGTGTAAGAAACGACAACAGTAGGACGAAGATTGTGCATTGCATTAGTTTTAAGATGGCGACTGGACACCACCTAAGCAGTAGGGCTTGTATTTCCACTAAAAAAACAAAACCTCTATAGGGCAGCACTTATACTAATCTCCGCGCGGCGATTTGATTGACACATATCAGGTTTGACTAATACATATCCCTGACATCACAAGTAAGAAACCACGTAAGGAACCACATGATAATGATAAATATCATGTGATAAATGCAAAAAAAAAACATCGATATTTTTACCATTTTCCAGGAAATACCGTTTGCACGAGAACTCTGGAATCGCTGTTTAAAAAACTCTAGAAAAAATGTACAGATACATGTATCGCGTAAACACTTATCTACAATATTTTGCAGTCATCTGTCAAAATATTGTCAGAAACTTTAAGAAGTACAGCAAAATGTTTTGACCTTCAAACCGAAAGTAGACAGGAATGGAGTCTTTCTCGAATTTCTTTAAAACAATTACATTACATTGACGAATTGTCACAACTTAATGTAGATCAGCATATACATGTAGTGATTTCAGGTATGAGTTGTTTTGGTATATTGTACATGAATTTCATGAGTTCTCATGCAAACGGTTTTCTTTTGTTTTAGTTTGTGCTTGATAATAAGAGCAAGAATTAGACAACTGAACATGCAAACATTAGTACATCCTTAGATAAAAGGCATTTCTTCACTACAATCTAGGTGGCAATGAGTATTTTCTCCAAAATTCATTTTTAAAATTTTAGCCAGTTACGTCATTTGCGATGTTTTCTCCCTTTATGCCTGTTGTTGAAACAAAGGAATATTTTTCGCAGTAATATACTCTATTCCAAAAGAAAGTGTGGATTTTGTTTTCGGTGATTTTCATTAACTTTTTTCATAATGCCTAAGCATTTGGTATTAAAACTGAGATTATATCAAAGAAAGTTTATCTTTAGAATTTACATTATCAAATCTCAGTTTTGATACCAAGTATTTAGGCATTAAGAAAAGCAGTTAATGAATAATCACTTAACACAATGTCCGCACTTTCTTGTGGAATAGAGTATATTACCGCGTGCACTTGAACAATTGGCAGAAGGGGTTCATTTTCGGATTTATGTAACTGTAACTTTTAAGCATTTTTAAGTACGTTGTAAAATCGTGCCGATTTGCTCAGGTTTTCCGAAATCGAGCCAGGTATGGATAATCACTGCTACTGCTGGAACAGTAACTGCTGGAAAATGTAGCAGTAATCTGTTAATACTGAAAACTGCTGGAACACTAACTGCTGGAAAATGTAGCAGTAATCTGACAACAGTTTAATAACCAACTTTACGTTCATTCATCAACCCGACATTGTACCTCGTTTGTGTTGTTTTATTTGATTGCTGAAGTCGTTTGAGCAGTGGCAGAGTAACGATTTTACACATTTTGTGACCTTGAGTCCAGTCTTGGATCCCATTTCTCTGAGATGTTCAAGAGATACATAAAGATGGTTATGGACGGTGAGAAATACGGAACACTCCAGGAGACTACATTCTGTTTATGTTGTTGTTATTGTTTTGTTTGTGTTGTTTAGTTTTGTTTTTGTTGTTGTTTAGAATTTATATAGATTTTACTTTGATAAGAATAAGCGCATTTTACATCAAACCCGACGCCCAGAAAAGTCGTTACTAGTATTATATTATACGATGCTTTTGTTAAAATCCAATAAGTGTAAAGAAAAGAAGTAACGTCAACAATTCAACACAGGCACGAGAATCCCGCGGCACGAGAACCTATTAGCGTGTCGGTATTTGTTACAACAATGTACATCACGGGTTATATACATGATCACGCAGTTTGAAGCGTAGGTAATCACTTGAAGATCGAATATTTTTATGGATTTTCACTGATAGTGTTTCGACGTGCCTGCGATGGAACAATTAAAGGGACGTGCGAGCTTAGTCTCGCCTGATCAACCGTGTCGATCTTCGGGGACATCAACAAGGGGCCATGCTATCCAGCCAATCGGTCAAGAGCTTGAAAATGCTAGGCATCCAGCAACTTTTTTCAAAAGGTTAGAAGATTTATGTAGTAATACATTTAGTAAAATGTGTGATCTAATGATAGAGCGGGGAGAAGGGATGACATGATATGGATCTCCTTCGCAATCAATTTATTTGATAGGATCACATTTTTGTCTCCTACCTACCAAGATAATAATTAAGTGATCAGGTTTTGTTCAGTTCTACATAAGTACAGAGAAAGATAGTTAATCAAAACAAAACATTTTATCACTAGCATTTTGAATTATACATGTACGTTGAATTCGTGGTTACCTGTTCTAGCAAACCACGAATCTTAACAAAACAGATCGACTCCGACGTATTTCTTATGAGAACGTCTGTGAGTTGTTAATGGTAAATACATGTTATCAACTTTCTGTAGTAAATATCGGTTTAAAAATTAGACAGAATGTACCCGGCTTTATTTAAATGTAAATGTAAATACTTTGACAACTCTTTGACAACATTTTTGGCGTTAAGAAAAGTTAAAAAATAAACTGTGCATCGGTATACCCGTTTCTTTTTCATAATAGACTAGATGTCGTGGTGTTTTTTTAAAGATTTTATTGACGTTCAAAAGAAATGCAGTATAAAATACATACAGAAAAAGAAAGAAATTAAAATATATATAGGTAATAATATTTATGAAAAAGTGGAGAACTGGGTTGAAGGTTATAAAACTGAGTTTGGAAACCAGTCTCAAATCCCAGTCGCCATTTCAGCCAATCAGATGCTTCAGATTTGAGACTGGTTTCCATGCTCAGTTTTATAACCTTGGGCACTGATTATTACACTCGAAAAACATGCTACCCGGTATTAATTGTACGTAATGCCATAAATCTGCCATGTTGGCTTCTTAGTTTTATTTCTTCCGTTCAAATGACATACTCGTTGGCTTCCGAGCGATAGCAAAGGAATCAAGAACTTACAAAGAAGCGGTTCTATTATTTACCTGGTTTCATCAATATAAGCTAAGCGATTGTCTCGTGTGGTGTAATGCGATTTGTTTTGTATATTTATTGATAAAACCCTAAACTGTCGGAATATCTACATGGACATAATAAATAACAAATAATAGACGTTAAAAAGTCGGATTGAAAACTATGACGTAAACCTTTCCTTACCTTCACAGATAATATAAGGCAATAGAAAAAAATATTTAGATTCTCATCCCCGCCCGCCCCTGTTCAAAACCACCCGCCCAAAAAATAATTATTGGTAAAAAAAAATCGAAACATATTCTGTTCCGGACAGAACGGGTTTTAGACCATCCCGAAATACCTTCTTAAGGTATTTCGTTAATAAAAAATAAAAATTAAGAAGTGCCCACCCGCCCCTTTTTTTTCCCAAAATCCGGATGAGAATCTAATAATTTATTTTTTCTGGCCTAATGTCGGTTGTATATTAACAAATATGATTTTTGTTCTAGCCCAACGTACGTGCAAAATGCAGATGACAGTGGCTTTGCAGAAATGTGTCCTCACGAGGCAGACGACACTGACATACGGCACGCGCGCAAGGAGTTCCTGTTTCCGGTACAACATCGTTTGGCATCCAACGCCTGCTCAACTCCGTACAGGGACAGTATGACCGAGCCGAACTGTGATCATTTCGGAACGCCTTGCAGTGACTCATCACATAGCATCTCTCCTGAACCGCAGCAGGCGACCTTTCTTTGCATGAATGAGTCAGGTACAAGTAAATTGCATCCAGCCTTAGACCATCATAATTTCCATAGAAATATTGACAATCTTTCTAGAAATAATAACCTGTCATCGCCTTTTCTTATTTCATTTTCTTCTTCTCAGTGTAGACCTTTATGGCAGGAAGGCGCGCCATTACGATCAGTATCAAGTTTAAGTAGCGGTCACAGTACATTGGCATCTATGTTAAATTCTTTACCTTTAAATGTTGCTGCAAGAGGCACGGGTATTAAAGAGTTAGAAAACCACGCTCTAGTATCAACACGACAATATGAAATTTACCAAAGCATTCCAATAGATGCTCACACAGGAATTTTGCCGAATAGTTCCGAGTATACAGAAAAGGGACAAAAGCGGCTTCAAGATTCAGAGTTTAATGATGTTATTGGACCCGAAAACGGACCAAATGTGATTCCATATTATAATTACCAGTATTCTCTTCAAAGAGGGGATATTGACGAAAATAACAATTTTGGATCGAAAAGTAGTAAATATAGCGACATAAGTGACGCTTCTGCAAACGACGAAAGCAGCCAATCCGATACATCCAGTAGGGATGAATCTATAGATGATGAAAAAGACAAAATTCAAAACCAAGATATTAAATTTGATTTAAAGGATAACCAAATATTTGACAGAAAACCATCTGAAAATAAAACCAAAACAAGAAGGAAAGCACCGAACCCACGTCGGAGCGCCGTCAAGGAAGATCCGAGATTTAAAGGTGTCACAATTTGGCTACAGACGTCTTTCAAACAAGGCAAAAGTCGTTTGGAGATTTCGGCTTTTTATAGGTATGTATATCATAACAATAAATTACGATTACATATTATTAAAACAGTATCAGCATACATATTATACCATTGAAGGTATTTCCTGAATGGTCAAGAAAACAATTTCCATTTCTAGTTCTGAAAAAAATCCATTAAGCCGACATTGTAATGTGTATGACGTCACAAACGCTTTAAAATTTAATAATAAGTTAAACTTTATTGAAACCAAGCACGGTGCGACTTTTACTGGAGTCACATTGGTACTGCAAACAACATTTTGCATTTTCAGTAATGTCAAGGTCGGTATGTTTAGAAAGAAGTCAGCGTCAGGATCCAGTGAGTGCTCGACTCCCCGATGTTGCTACTTTTCCGACGTGGAAGAGAGTGGTCCTTTCTACACGCTTAAAGAAACGCGTGTAGCGGGTAGGAGATTAGCTTACAAAAAAGGCATTTAATATATAAAATATACTCGCCATCAAATCCTATGTTGGTATGCCAAAACACTCAATTTGAAAGAAGTATGGCCCTCTATGTTCTAATATTTTAAGATAACTGTGTATGCGTATGAAAGCTACATTGAAGTTCCTAATTTTCATTTTACTTATATTTTAACTTTGAAATCCGTACACTATTTTACCATTAAATACCATCATAGTTCATGCTGTATATATTAAGTATCCGGTTCATATTCGAGTTCTTTATGAACCCTCCAGAAGGATCCTCTTTCAGGAAATTTTGCATACGACTCTGAAATGGTGTGCTTGATTCCGACCGTCCGCCACCAATATTTTATCCAAATTTATTTCTGTATCCATTCATTTCCTCCACGATCAAAATGGGTTTCTATTTTGTTGCAAATAACGCTTTTAAATACTTAAAATATAATATTTCACTTTAACCATGTTGATCACTTCTGATTTGCATAATTCCCCGCCCTGTTTGCGCTAATGCCATAGGTTTCAAGCCTGTTATTCTATAGTAGTTCACAATGTCAAAAATGTCTTAACTGATTTTTTATCGCTCGTGAAGTTTTATACATATACCATAACAGTGGTCGTTAAAAATATACAAAAAGCATAAATCCTTATGAAATTATTTTAAACTTACACTTTCTAATGCCAAATAGCAAATATCACTGGATATTGTTGTTTGTTTTCAGTTAAGACGTGTGCTTCCTGCAGGACCCGCCGGACCCCGTTATGGAGAGACGCTGAAGATGGCACACCGCTTTGTAACGCGTGTGGTATCAGGTAGGTGCTTCGCTGGTGTGACTTAACGATATTTTATTGCGTAAGTTGAAGGCCGCAGATTTATAGTTTTCGGGCGATTTTTATTGTAGCCTCCATTCGTTTATTCGCCTGTTGATGCCTCATGCTCTTCTGTGCGCAAGTCTTCTCACAGGTCTTACTAGATTAGGATGAAACTTGAACAGCAGAATTATAACTAAATGCCCAAAGGCATATCACATTGGTTTTGCTTTTCGCTAGAATTTAAATGAGTTACTAACCTTACATCATTTTCACTTCATTGCGTTACTCCTACTTTTGAAAGCGATTTTGACGAAACTTAACCAGAATTATTATAATGAACTGTCCTAGCGCATATAATCAGATGTTGCGGTTCGCTTACACTGGCATAACCAATGGCCCCTATATCGATATGCATAATCATAATACCTTAAGAGCAACTTCTCCTACATTTCTATAGCATTTTGACGAACCTTGACCAATTTAAACATGACTCGGCGCATTTTATGGTATATGCTATGTTTCGCTCGAATTTGCGTGAGTCATGCATATGGCCCTTTATTGTTTACTGATCATGGACGGGGGTCAAAATCATATTTATAAACGATGGAGGGACCGACTATGCATAATTTTTTCCTAGTTTCCCAACTCTAGCATTGGTTTAAACAGTATTTCATTAAGAAACTCTTATCATAGAGCGATTACCTTCACTGTTTGTATGTAGTCGGTGGATTGCACGCAAGACAGTCGTAATTCTTTCTTATACTAGAGTTACGGCAGTCTTGCAGCCTCGAAGTGCTTTTAATATATGTTATAATTATACCTCCAGATACAAGAAATACAGGTTGCGCTGCAGTAAATGCTGGCATATACCAAAGAAGGAGGTAAAGACCTACCCCAACTGCCCAGTCTGTAGTGCCTCGCTCAAGTTCTCGTTCCATAAGAAAGCCTGGTAGTCTGCTTTACAAGGTACCGGTGTGCGACTGGAATTCCATATAAATAGGACTACGGCCTTCTCGGTCGACATTGTGAACTCACTTCGACGATTAAAAACTTCTAAATAAGCGTTAGCATATGTGACCGGCACTTTATGTAATGCTAGTAGAATAATTGTTATACCAATGAAATAATAGGTCCAATTAATAAACTTTAATTAAGGAATGATTCTTATTTTGGTGCGGTTCATGCAGATTGGACGTGCACGCGAGAGCTGGCAAATTTACCATAAAGCGCGCAAATTTGCCAGCTCTCGCGTGCACGTCCAATCTGCATGAACCGCACCAAAATAAGAATCATTCCTTAAATGTTATTTTTATTTTCTTATATTTATATATTTGTCCATACACTGAGTGTTTTAGGGTGAGGATGCGGAGAGAAAGAGAAACTTAAATGGTTTATTGTACAAAATATTTATCTTCATTCCTGTTAACATTTGTAAGATGTTCATGTTTTGTTCATGTATTTTATGTTTTAGGATTTGCAAAAAGGCCCAATTTTAGTGGGTAGGGTTGTTAAGGTTGTGAGAAAGTATGCATTAGCCGCTAACCACCTCGAATGTCGTTGAGTTTGGTACAATTCATTCCTACAACAGACAAAAAATCACTTAAACTGGGTGTGTCGTTAAATTATTCTGTATGATTTATTGCAGAATCGGTTATATGCCAATCGCAACTTCATGGACTATCTTCGAGTTTCTTCAAATCTCAAAAGTAAGCTGGCGGATTAAATAAATTAATAAAAATTTCGCTTTTTTTGTGTCAATAAATACATTGGCTTTTATGAATTGTTTTACACACGACTTCAATATGCGAGCTTACGTTTACTAAACAGAAAAAGAAAGGCATGAGTGGTCTTGGCAGAATATTGCTGTACATGTATATTCATAAATTTACTTTATGAGTCGTAATAGAGCAAATTGTTTAATGTTTACACTGGATTAAAAAACACTGCCTGAATGTCATATCAACACGTTACACGGTCATTCAGTCATAGAAACTTCAAATAATATAATTGGATGTAAAAAAATCTGAAAGTTTGCAATGCAGATTCTATGATGGTGAATATTTTGGTCAAATTAAGATAAACCGCTATCATTTTTACTTCAAACTGAAGAGCGGCGTAGTTCGCAAATCTAAGTCGATATGAAAATCTCAGTTGAGGAGAAGACTCGGCATAACAATTGAAAGCATATTCGGTCAAGTTTATGGGTCGATAAAGATTTGTTTTCTAAAATAAGTTTATTTATTGTAAGATTTAAGAACAGTGTTGAATGTCAATTCTGTAGATTGGTATGTTCTGGGCTAGACCCAATGCTAATTTACATATATTTTCTATTCCAAATGAAAGTGTGTAGTTTGTTTTTTGTGATTTTTTATTAACTGCCTTTCTTAATGCCTAAATATATGGTCTCAAAATTGAGAGTGGATCATTTAAATTCTACAGTAAAACTATCTATAATCTTATCTCAACTTTGATATCAAATATTTGGGCATTAAGAAAAGCAGTTAATGAAAAGTCACCAACAACAAAGTGCACACTTTCTTTGGAACAGTGTATAGTTTGAATTGTTGGGGTGTGAGGACTTTATACATGTATTGTTATCGTTAAATATGTTACGTTTATTATTTATTATTATTTCAATAAAAAAAAATATTGGAAAAGCCATTCTTATCAATTCTTTTGCAACAAGGCGCACAGTTCCTTGTTGTTAAACCTTACAATTATAAGAGCTGTGCTTTACCTGAATTCTGAAACTTTTATCCACAAGCTGGCGGTTCTTTTTCATCAGTGCGATCGAATTCGGGGGCCCTTAAAATGAATGACAATTTCACGTCGGCTAGAATCGAACTCTGGAATCTTGATTTGCCTGCTTCCTTCTCGATTGGGATCAAACGTGTTGCCCCTACACTGACTCTAGTCGTGTTGGTTGTTTTCGAACTCTTTATTACTTCACTTACGTTTTGTTGTGGTTTGTTTTGGCAGCGATTGAAATGGTCTCTGGATTAAGGGGTGTTTTTATAATGTGATCAAACAAGTGGCCACAGAACTGAAGATTTTCACGTAGACAAAAATTGAGCTCAGAGCCTCTAGATCTGATTTGCGATTCAGCCATAAAACTGACATCATGTCGGGATCAAATCGGAATTCCCCAGGAATATTTCTTTAATGTCGGCTGGGACCGAAATCGAAGGCCAAAAACTAACAGCTTTCACAGCGACTGGGGTTCGAAAACAGTGAATGTCCCTAAATTTACGATCGCGATTGATTCGAGATTGCATTGAAATGATTTGGCCTTGACTTAATATTACAGCTTTCACATCGGGTGCACTCAGCCCAGGCCACATGATTTGACTGAAATCAAATTCTTGGGCCACAGAACTAATTATTAGTTGAAAAATGAAATGTTACCAGATTTCGATCGCGGTGCCACTTAGCAGAGATTTTCAAGTGAACTGTGGTCGAGTTCAGGACCCTTCGATTGGCTCTTTTAATTTCTAAAATGCTGGAGCACATTTTAGTCTCGGCAATTGTGATTCGCGATCTAGACTCGCAAAACATGAAATATAAAAATCCACATGGCTTTCGTGCTAAAAGATCGTGGGAATCACAAACTTGTCAACCACTCATGAATATAGCCCAGGAACGCAATACAGGAAGGAAAATGGATAGGCGCAAACATTGCAAATGGCGAAAACAGGCGAAAATTTAAAAAATGAATTTTGGGGAAAATACTTATTGCCACCTAGATTTTAGTAAAGAAATGTATTTAGCTAAGGATGTAGTTAATGTTTGCAAGCTCAATTTAGTCTAATTCATGTTCTAATTATCAAGCACATACTTGAAAACAAAAGAAAAAAACGTTTGCATGAGAACTCTAGAATTCATGGACAATATACCAAACCAACTCATACCTGAAATAAGTATATGCTGCTCTACATTGTTTAGTGCCAATTCGTCAAAATAATGTTAGGGTTTTCAAGAAATTCAATGAAAACTTACCTCTTGGTTCAAACCGAAAGTAGAAATCTACATTGGTCTCTATTATCGGTATTATAATCATGGGACCTGAACGTCGGATGCATTTCTTGAAAATGTCTTTTCTAAATAAAGGGGGGGGGGGGTTAATGATCTTCCTACTGTATTCAAAGATAAAACGATTAAGTCGCAGTACCTACTTATATTAAGAATACCGAATCACCTATTGTTTGTTGTAAATATAACTTGTAAACTAGAACACACATTTTAATTACAATAAAATCATCAATACTTTAACCTAGGTGAATAACAAATAATTGAAAAACATGTATCAAACTTGAGCAATCTCACTGTAGTCAGATCTAACAAAATGATAACCTAGAGGTTTTCACTGGGAGATGATATTAATCAGATTGCGATTTTCATGTATTGATATTAAGATTGTAAATTTGCCGAATTTTAAAATCAAAATCAAATCAAGGTATCGTTCTTCTATTTGAGGAACCTAATTTCAAGAGTGTTTCTAATTTGGAAAGGTTGCCTTCTTTGAAATCTCTAACTAGAAAAGAGAACAAGCTGTGAAATTCCGTAATTAAGATGTTGCACCTGGGACATAACCATCTAAAACGGACGAGCTAGGTTAAAATCGTCTGTTTTAACATATATTTTTGTAGGTACGAAAAAATTCTCAATAGAAAGATTAATATTTATATCAAGAAAGTTTGCTTACATTTCTGAAAAGTTGGCGTTGATAAGTCCATTTATAAACTAGCTAGGTTGTCGTCATGATTACTCGATGTGCTTTTAAAGACTACAATAATTTCATCTTGATGTTGAAGTGCGCATTCTTATTGGAAATTTAAAGTTTTGCTCGCACATATACTTTTGTTTTGATTTTCAGTGTAACATAATGCTATAACGATAAAATATTGCAGTGTTTCTTTCAAAATCTAGTATATCCACACTTTGTGTGGTCTGGGTCTAACGCTTTATCCACAACCGAATATATGGGCAGTGGAACAGTCTATCTGGTCGTCTTATATGACCTAATAACACCAAAAAAATAATTCGTAATAAAACATATTTTGTTCTTCATAACATAACAGTAGTTCTCAATATGTTAAGTAAATATTGCATGAAGTTTTATCTTTAAATTAAGTAAATATAAGAGAAGACAGCCGTTTAAAATTAACAATAATATGATTAATATCTGTGTTGCGAACTACTTTATATCTCATGAATACATTAATAATAAATAAACAGTGACGTGATAGTGATACTGAAAACGAAAACAAGAAAAATAATGTGGTTTAAGGACGTCTCAGAGAATTCCAGCGCTTTCAAGTGCTGTTTCTGTTGCCATGTTAGAGTCGGAACCATTCTTCTTGGCCTGTGGCATTTGGTAAGCCAGGCAAATTTGACAAAAATTATGGCAAAATAATCTTCGACCTTCCTTCATGATGTGGTGGGGTAAAGTTCTGGGTTGTGAGCTGGTCTTAAATCCTCCCAGATGTAATCTTTCATGTGTAAAAGCTAAAGAAGTTCGGTGCTTAGAACATGTCTGGTTAACAAGACAATAAACTGAGTTGCACCTGGATATCGGCAGCACGAAATGCCCAAATCTACCCAAATCTTTAAGATTGCAAATGCATAAATATTTCAAGAAATAGATTTATAGGTATCTGGTCAACTCGTACCTAAGTTAACTCGTACCTTAGTCAACTCGTACCCTTTATTGGTCAACTCGTACCTGATCTTTGGTCAACTCGTACCTACCCAAGTCAACTCGTACCCTTTTTGACATAAATCGACGTTATCACGGAACGTATACGTAACGACCTTTATATATCATAATACGAAATCAATAAAATGATTTATTTCTGTGCCAAAACTTGTCGAGCATTTTTTAATGAAGTGGTTATTGACATTCCGTTTATCTCTTTGCATTTTTTTTGATGACACACACTTTCCAACTTGAAACAGGTGGCCTAATCGGGACGTTTTCACACATTTATCGGTCATAGGAAATACTGTTTTGATAAGAATTAATTTCAATACTTAGGACTGACACTTGCCTCAGGCTATTATCTGCACCTGCATAAACAATTAAGCGTGTTATTAACAATAAACAGATCGTAAAACAAGAGTAAATTTCTTTGAATACTGGTATATAATTAATTAAAATGAAAACGATACCCGTTATTATTACATAGGAGCCAGGCGCGTAGGAGCAATTTTTAACATTGGAGCCGCGGAAGTGATGATGCTTGCTGCAAAAATGCAAAGTGGTATATCGACAAAATACCGTCACAAACTGTTTGAACGTTGCTTTTAAAGTTCCCTTTTCATCTATTTTAATATATGCGAAATAAAGATGCATTAATAGCATGTATTTGTGCAAAGTTCTATTGAACTGCATTTGCTGTTCAAGAGATTATGGTAATTTTCTTGTTACTGATGAACGTGCAATGATTGTAGACGGCCATTACGCAGCGTGTTTTCACACTTGAAGTCTTCAGCTACGTTTACGCTATTTATCGCTTATCAAAGCTGCTCAATATAGCTCGTGATTTTAATTTACATTTTAATTAGTTTCAATTCATTTAAAACTTACTTATAATTCATTTAGATTGTCGTGTTGGGAATATATTTGAAATGTCGATTTTGAAATATTTCATCCTATTACTAAATATAGAAAATTCAAGCTTACGGCAGGATTAGCACATTCAAATAGTTTACCGAAATGATAAACATAAATTAAATGTTGTTTTTTTTTGTGAAGTTTAGAGACGTGACTTAATTTGTATGTATTTTGTATTTCTGCACGTGAAGCTTTAATTTTGTACATGTATATGAGGACAGCAAATAAGAATCAGTTTGTGTATTTTTGTCTTTTTCACATGTATGCACAGTTCATTGCATGTTTGCAATAAATTCCGACCAATCTGCGCAAACGTGTACCGACAAATCAACGTACGTAAAAAAGAAAGTGTCTGTGGTCAATTTTCGCCTCTCGATGATAAATGACGAAAATTTAACTGGCGAAAATAATACTTAAACAGTTTGTGCCAAAATTGCGAAAATATCACGAAATGTCCCAATTGAATTTATTTTATACAAACCAGCTGTACGCTGAGTTTTCAGTTATAACACATTCAGAATCAGATGATCAGATGAACATACTTCAAACTCCCCACCCTTGTACCTCTGCCACAGCTCGACATTGTATATTTTGTATATGTGTATATAAATGTGTGTGTGTGTGTGTGTGTGTGTGTGTGTGTGTGTGTGTGTGCGTGCGTGTGTGCGTGCGTGCGTGTGTGTGTGTGTGTGTGCGTGTGTGTGTGTGTCTTATAACTCAAGTTTTGTATTTATGTTGAAAAGTCTTACTTGTTACCCTTGTTATATTATGCTTTTTATACTTATACGTTCACTTTACATTCTCAGTTGCATTAAATTTTTAATCTGATTACCTTTGTATTTTATTACCGACTCAATCGAATATATTTTTAAAAAGTGGGTACGAGTTGACTAAGGTACGAGTTGACTAAGGTACGAGTTGACCAAAAAAGGTTACGAGTTGACTAAGGTACGAGTTGACTCAGGTACGAGTTGACCAGAAACCGATTTATATATTATTCTAATATAAAGTTTTATTGTTTTATTCAGTGTGAACAAAAGATGGCTAAAATTTATAGAATTTGTCAAGATTTACATGGAACGACTAAGATTTGGGTAGATTTGTTTGGGTTTTTCGTGCCACCCCCTGGAAAGTGCCCAGTGGATTTCAATAAATCATTTCATGGCAAGGAAATGCTGAGTGTATTTGTAACCATTATATGTCTGGTAACCAAGGTAACCTTTATCATTTCAAATCAAGTCAAGTTGCAGCCTCAGCCTATCTGCTGAGGAACTAGTAAGTCTGAATGATCTTTACCAGGCTTCTGAACCCTATTGGAGCAAGACATTTCAGCCACAGGACATTTTGAGCCCAAGATAATTTAATGGGACATTTCAACCCCAGCAGCACTGAGACATTTTAACCCCCCATTGTTTGGGACATCAGAGTTTTAAAATGATTAATGTGGAATTTAAATTTTGGTATGTAACTCACAACGTTCTAACAATAAAAGAAGTACATAAATCAGATAGAAATGGTTCAGCATCGTGCAGTTAGATTTATTTTTAATGACTACAGTTACAGAAGCAGCATTACCAAATTACTAAATAAGATCAATTTACCTACACTAGAAAAGTGCCGTAAAGTAGCATCAATATGTATGTTTTATTAAATCCAATAAAACCTAGTAAGGGTCCAGTTCCCTCAATACATACATAAAACACAGAGACACAGATACAGTATCCCCTTCTTCAGGGTTGACGGGCATAGGCATTGATTCTTCCCGCGAAGATCTGGAACAGTCTACCTCCGGACATTACTCAGGCAGACAGCCTGGCCTTATCAAGGCAAGGCTGCATAGCCATTGTTTCTAACCCAGAGTACTACAAATAATCATCAACCTTCATTCTCATCCTTCATCCCCATCAGACCATTTGTTCCTCATCCATATCTATATCATTCAATTATCATCTATTATTCGTCTTTTTTCTTGTAGTACCCTGGGTAAACCAAATTAAAGACAAACCCTTCCAGCTTCCTGTAAGCTTCTTCGTGCTTTTCAGCTTGTAAGGAGTATTCAGGTAAATACAGGAACCAACCAAAACTACCATGAAATATACTCGGTAATTAAAACCTAATGATACTCCCAAAACATTCAGACTGCGCACTCCACGTAATACTCTGTTAAGAGGGATTGGAGTTTACGGCAGATTCAGATAAAACCTAAGCAATAACGCACAATTATTGAATAACTTAACATAAATATACAATAAACAAAACATTGAAATGGTTTGAAGAAGTTAAGCTCATAATGTTGAACTTGCTTGTCTGTTTTAGTAAAGTGCAAAACAAAATAATGTAACGGTATCAAAATATCAAGGGTCAAAATGTCTTTGGGTTGAAATGTGTTAGGGGTTGAAATTGACCAAGACAGGTTTGGGGTTGAAAAGTCAGGGTCAAAATGTCTTGGGGGATGAAACATCTGGCATTCAACCCTATCTACTATCAGACATGGGGCGAATTAAATTTTAATGCTAATGCATTAATAATGCATAACTCTTTGTCAGTAATGCAAGATAATGATTAATGCAACAGATTTAGCATTATTTTAATGCTAATTTAATGCATTACCTATACAAAAATGCTGTAATGCTTAGCATTATTGAGCATTACTTTATTTTGTTGATTCATTTTATTAAATAATATTTATATTAACAGAAACTTTTTCATGCAAAGATTTTCGAAATATTTAATATGTATTAGTCTATTACATATCTTATTTATAGCAAAAGAAAAACATGAATATGACAGTTAAATATTTTGATAAGTGTTCACTATTAGTAAACAAGATATAAGTGAAGCCTTTTCATCAGAATGTTGTAAAGTTTGAACATTTTTATGATTAAGCAATGAGATCTTAAGCTTAGTTGTCTTAATAAAATGCTAAATTCAAAACAAATCAATAACCAGTTTTCTATAAAGCTCTATCAACAAATACAGCACTTTTAAATCATTTTACTGTTCACATGCATTGGGACAAGATATTTCCCACCAATTGTCAAACACTTAAATATTCCTGAAAATGTTACTGGTAGAAATTTGAAGTTCAGCGCAAAATACCAAAAATGATGTTGTGAAATAAGATAGCATCGAAATCAAGTTAAACCTTCAGACTTGCACAAAACTCTTACTTCCACTATCAAATGAAGTTATTTTTCTAACCAATTATCCAAATTATACTTACTGATTCAGTGTCATTGTAAAACTATTAGAGGCTATGTCAGATTTCAGGAAATCAGCATATAATGCAGTTGCAGGTGACATAATAATTTAATTAGATAAGTTGGCAGTGTAGTCCTTTGTCAATACAACACTCTAAATGTGTGAATAAGTCAAAGATAACTAAAGGGTGTAAAAAAGCTAAACTAATTTATATGTAGAACTTAGAATAGTTTTGTTGTAAGTTCTTAAAGTGTCACTTTAGATCTTCGCACTTTCAGACATGTCAGATTGATACTTTGTATATTAAACTTTGATGTGATTTTTTTGGAAGATGATCCATTTTGTACATATACCGGTACTGACAGTTGACTTTTTATTTTTTGTCAGTTCACTTGTGAATAAAATAATGCTTAATTTAATGCATTACTTTTTGAAATAATGCTAATTTAATGCATTACTTTCTCAAAATATAGTAATGCTTATTTAATTTAATGCACAAATTTGGCAAATAATGCTAATTTAATGCATTACTTTTAAAAATAATTCGCCCCATGTCTGTCTACTATGTTTCATTGTTCAGAATTAAAAATAATTTAGGTAAATACATGTATTTATATATTACTTTATGTTTTTCAGTTGCTTCATCTCCTTGTGTTAGGATGCTTGATTTCAACATCTCTTCACCCTGAGTTGCTGCAGCCGGAGAGTACTGATGCTGTTGTTGTGTATGAAGATGCAGTAAAGAATGGCAAGGAAGTGGGCATCCAATATGATGCATCCAGCGTCAGCACTAACTCGACTTTGAAGATGAACAAAGGTAGTCTCCATGGCTTTTTTTGGATCAATTTTATAGGTGATATACGGTCATGTTCCCAATTGCAAAATATATACTTTTTTCCCCCAAAAAGATGAAATATTCCTAATTAAATCAATTCAAAATTGTCTGAAGAAAAATCTGCATTACCTATACAGGTGTCATTTCATTAATAAAATATTTTAGCTTGTTAGTAAATATGGCATCATTTGTTTCTTTTATCCCAAAATGTTTGATAATATTTAATATGTGTAAAAACTTATATTCCCCAATGATTGAAAACAATTTCTGGCAAAACATTCCAAATTCCAGGGTTATATTATAGGTCATATTTACAAAATTGCGAAAAAAAGTCCTGGCATCAATTCAGTGGAATTATGAAGTAACATGTTGTCATCTCAGTAATGGTTATGCCATTCAGTACTTGACATTCACATCATCAGGCTACTTAATTATAGCCTACAATAACTGTTGTATTATTTTTAGCTCACCTGTCACGTAGTGACAAGGTGAGCTTTTGTGATCGCAATTTGTCCGGCATCCGTCCGTCGTCTGTCTGGCATCGGTCCCTAAACTTTTACTGTAAACGACATGTCCTCTAAAACCCCTGGGCCAAAGTTGAAGAAACTTGCCACGAATGTTCCTTGCATGAAGCTCTTCCAAATTTGTTCAAGAAATCAATTCCATGCAGAACTCTGGTTGCCATGGCAACCTAAAGGAAAAACTTTAAAAATATTCTTCTCTGAAACCACAAGGCCTAGAGCTTAGATATTTGGCATTTAGCACCCTCTAGTGGAACTCTACAAAGATTATTCAAATTATTTCCCTGGGGTCAAAATTGGCCCTGCCCAAGGGGTCACTTCATTTTACATAGACTTATATAGGAAATCTTTTTTTAAAAATCTTCTTCTCACAAACCACAATGTGTACAGCATAGATATTTGGTAAGTAGCATTGTCTAATGGATGTCTACTAAATTTGTTCGAATTATGTCCCCTGGGCAAAAATCGGCCATGTCCTAGCGTCTTCTTGGTTTACATATAGTTATATAGGAAAAACATGAAAATCTTCTTCTTTAAAACCACAAGGCCTAGAGCCTTAATATTTGATATGTGTCATCATGTAGTGGTCCTCTACAAAAGTTGTTCAAATTATTATCCTGGGGTCGAAAATGGCTCCGCCCCGGGGTCACTAGTTTTATTACATAGTGTTATATAGTAAATCTTTAAAAATCTTCTTCTCTGAAACCGTAAGGCCTAGAGCTCAGATATTTGGTATAGAGCATCATCTAGTTACATTTTCTCCACAATAGCAGCTTAATTTTTTTTTAATTTTTGACTTGATTTTACCAAATAGCACACAACTCTTGCAACCATTGAGCAGTTGTTGACAGGTGAGCGACCCAGGGTCCTATGGACCTTCTTGTTACGGATTGAATCAATATTTGATGGTGTTCATTGGGGTATGGAAAATATTTGGGTAGGTTAAAGTGTATGAAGTCTTAAAGTCTTCATGCTTACTCTAATCCAAATGTTTTTCATACCAAGTTGAACACCATGAAACATTTATTCAATTCTTAAATTAATAAATATTATTATATTTACCAAAATTGTTAGAAGATTTAGAGATATTATGACTTTCTTGAAAGGCTCAAACTCACAACAAAGTGAATGACAGCATGTTTTTTCCAACTCTGGGCAGAACACCTGTGCTTGTTAACATCACAAATGTCAAAACGTACATTGTCCAATAAATTGTAAGCAGCATTTATTGTAGGCATGCCTCTTAAAGTAATGTCACACTTCATACCATCAGTAACTATGATTTAGAAGAATAAGACTTCATTGTAGATGAAGAAGTATAAACATTTCTGATTGTTTACCAGATTGTGTTCTTTAGAACTTTTACAAGAAGTGCAAGAACAATCTACAGATCTACAGATTTGATCTAACTTGTTTATGTATTATTTAAGTCATTTACTAAAGCCTCATGATATAAAGGTTGAAAAATATCATCACTATCAAGATTAATTGAAACCTGTATCAAATGAATGGTATGTAATTTCAGAGAACCTGTGTCTGATGTTTGCAGTGGTGTTGTGTACATTCCTAGTGTCAGTGATGCTTGTGTATGGTGCAGTGAGGGTAAGACAGTTCCTGTAAACACTCACTATCCTTTCTGGCATTCATAGTTAATTCCCATCATCTTCTCTAATATTCCGGTTTAACTCTCATCTTCTCTGACATTTCTATTTTAATGTTATCTTTGCTGACATTCCTCTTCTATTCTCATTATCTTCTTCAACATTGCATCTTTAATTTCATTATCTTCTCTGACATTCCTACTTTACTCTCGTTATCTTTGCTGACAGTCCCACTTAACTCTTTTATTTTTTATGCCCCCAAAGAGAGGCATATAGTAATCGCACCGTCCGTCCGTCCGAAATAATCTTGTCCTCGCTTCTTCTCTGAAACAGCTCGAGGGATTTCTTTGAAACTTCACAGGAGTGTTTGTCACCAAGCCTAGTTGTGCATATCTTCAGGAATTTTTGCTCGGATTATTTTTGGCTTAGTTATGGCCCTTTTTAGAAAAATGTTAATCTTGTCCTCGCTTCTTCTCCAAAACCCCTTGAGGGATTTTATTGAAACTTAACAGGAGTGTTTGTCACCAAGCCTAGTTGTGCATAAGGAATTTCTGGTCAGATTATTTTTGGCCAAGTTATGGGCCTTTTCACCTATTCCTAAACCCTAACCCTAAGGTCATAACTAACCCTAACCCTAAGGTCTTAACTAACCCTAACCCTAACTTCTATATTAAAATCTTGTCCATGCTTTATCTTCAAAACCTCTTATTTTTGGTCGAGTCATGGGCTTTTTCACTTAACCCTAACCCTAAGGTCTTTAAACCTAACTCTAAGGTTTTTAACTAACCCTAACCCTAAATACTAACCCTAGCGGTCTAAATTTTTATCCGATCTTCAAACTTGGTCAGAATGTTTATCTCAATGATATCTAGGTCAAGTTTGTAACAGGGTCATGTGACCTTGAAAACTAGGTCTCAAGGTCAAATTATAGGAAGAGCTGCATTTCGGGGGCATATGTCAATTTCAAGTGACAGCTCTTGTTTCTGACTTTCCTACTTTACTCTTCAGGGCTTTTTGAACAGTTAAACTGCCAAGAGAAGAGGCTCATGCCCATTTAATTTGGAGAAAATAGTGTGATTTTTTTCTCTGAAGGGGAATGTAAAACCTGATGTACAGTTCACTTGTTGGGGATACCTGCATGATTTTAAAGACATTTTCCGAGGTGAAAGCATCCATAAATGGCCCCTACTAAAGAAGGGAAAAAAACCTGCTCTCATTATCTTCTCAGACATTCCTAATTAACTCTCATTATCTTTGCTGACATTCCTGCTTTACTCTTATATTCTCTTCAACATTCCTATTTTACACCTGTTATCTTCTCTGACATTCCTTGTTTTCTTTCCTTATTTTCTTAAAAATTGCTACTTTACTCTCACTGTCTTTGCGGACATTCTTACTTTACTCCTGTTATATTTGGTGGCATTCCTGTTTCTACTCCCATTATCTTTGCTGGTATTCCTTATTTACTCTCATTATCTACTCAGACATTCTTATTTTACTTCCACTTTCTTTGCTGACATTCTTACTTTACACCCATTATCTTTGCTGGCATTCCTACCTTTAATCCCAATACTTCTGCTGGCATTCCAATTTTAATGTCACTATCTTCTATGATATTCCTACTATACTTGACTTTGCTGGCATTTCTACTTTACTCTCACATTCTTTTCTAGCATTCCTACTTTACTCTCATTATCTTCACTGACATTCCTTTTTACTTTCATTATATTGTTCGTCATTATTTCATCTTGACCTCTCTTCTCTGACATTCCTAATTTTCCTTCTGTGATCATCTCCAACATTTGGCTTTTACCAGCATTCCTTACCTTGACATTTAAGCACAAGCATATAATAAATGAAAGCTGTTGTTTTTTTTCAATGAAGCCACTAGCACTTTAGTGATGTGTTTGGAGTACAACCACTGTGAAGTCATTTTGGTTTTGATTAAATATATTACTGGTGAGGAAGTTATTTTGTGGATTTTGAATAAATCTTCAGTAAAATGAGTGGATCTTGACAATTACAGGGATTTAAATTTTGGGTCATAAAACCGATTTCACACTAACTCCAGACACTTAGCATGCTACATGTACTTCCAGAGAAAATTGTAAAAACCCCAATCTGGAAAGTGTATTCTCATTTTCTTGATTTTAAATTGTACCTATGAACAGTACACATCAGACATCTAAATTGAAAATAATGCTGTCCAGTTGTAAACAATAGGCTGGCATTTATGCTGATGATTGACAATAATTTCAGAGTCGTCCTAGCTGTTTGATGCCGTTCTTCTGTCTCCAAGTGTTTGATTTCTGCGTAACCTGTTTGTGGATTGTAGGCTACATGACCTATGCCCCAGATATCAAGCTCTGGATCTACCAGCAGAATATGGTAAGTTCTCAACAAAATTCATATGTTCTATATGTATCTAATATAAACATAATGCAGGATGGCCTCTTGCAGTTCCCATACTGTGTTTAAGTATTTTGGCATTAAATTTACCATAAACCACTTACTTTTTCAAGACCATTTCCAGGATTATGGCCTTTGTTAATTTCAGTTATAAAACGTTGCATCATGAACTCCTCATTTACAATGTAGTAGCTTTCTTTCAAACTTCCACAGATGATCAGGAGTGATGTGATGATGGTTGTCAAGAATATTTTCTTGCAGTCATATTTGCCAGAGTTATAGCCCTTGGTTTATTTTAGTTATAACATGCTGAAAAACGACATACACAATGTCGTGTACAAACAGTGTACACATAAAATTCATTATACCACAATCATTACATAACATACATAAAATGGAATTCACTTATTGAAGTTATTGAACATACCCAACTTTAACCCTAAAATCAATACAGGTATTTATGCTGTACTACAGTTTTCAGAAGGGTAAGAATGGTGTGTATTTCCAGGCTGACTACCCGGGCATGGACCGTCTCCTCAAGATGGATGAGCAGTGGTTGATGCTGTGGTTTGTTATCGTCTTTGTCCTCATCCTCACCATCAAGGTACACAACTCTTGCTTATAATGAACAACTTACCTAACTGCAAAACAATAAATGCCTAGTTTATTTAAATACAGTTATGGCAGTCAATGTATGTAGTCCCTGACACCCCTAGAATTTGTCAATGATGGAAGGTGTTTGCCAAGTTATCCAGACATTTCTTTGGGATCATCGGATAAATACTAATTGATAATTGCTAGAATTCATGTGATCTGGGTGTTTTCATGTCAGTGCAAACAGTTGTGACCTCATAAGTATGAAGACAAAGGGCTTCACATGTATTTTAAACAATACAACTGTTTTTCATACCCTAATGCAAATAAATGTTTTGATTCAATTCTTATATGTACACACATAATAACTTCCATTTATAAAGAAATAATAAGAATTCATGTTATTATACCTATTTTGAATTGCTTTTACAATTTTATACTCCAGGGTTAAAAGAAATGCAGGTTGAAATTATTTGCAATGTCTTGCGAATGGGTTTGATAAAAACGATGAACGTCTACTTATGAACTCTATAGGTTAAAGTGCACCTGGTACTGTATGGAATGTTGCATTACTGAATTGTTTAACTATGTCTCCAGGGCAAGCATAAAACAAGAAGAACATTAATCATCTTTAGAGTTCACCATGCCTATTATTTCTGGTTTCTTTTGTAGTCGTATCTGATCAACATGGTGTGGGCATGCTACAGATACCTTCAGCTAAGGAATGCTAACAGAAGTGTAGTACGAGAATATAATGTAGACCCAGACAGCGAGGCAAGTACTGTTTACTATGTCCAGAATCATTAAAACTACTTTCCATGTATCTTATTGGTTTCAGTGACTCTAACCTTCAAATCCACTGATCACAGACAGTGGTTTCAAGTTATTTTAATGACCATAGAAATTAAGCTCTTTGTTTTTTGTCATCATGTATTTGATAGAAGTGTTTGTACATGTAAATTTTGTTAATTAAACATCCAGTTTGATCATTTAGCATACACACAGCAGTAAACTTGAATATGATTGTGTACCATAAGATTGGATTTTGAATTAGCTGATCAAGTTTTCACTGGATATATCAAATAACTACATTTAACCCTTTACTTCGTAGATACACTATAATTGCATGGGCAAACAGTATAGAACCAGATCAGCTGGCACATCTGTGCTGTCAGATCAGGATCTGCACTGTTGGCTTTCTGATTTATTTGTAATTTCTGACCAAGATGCAATTAGTGCAGCTCCAGATCAGACAGGATGGTTGTGCTGGCTTATCTACATCTATACTGGTTGTACATGCATTAAAATTAGGGATGGCATTTTCCAGCTATTTTACCATTCGAATGTTCGAATCAGTTTGCATTCGAACGTTCGAATCATTAACTATCACATAAACCATGAAACGACACATTTTTATTGGTAAACCCTCACAGTATCCCGAAAGTACGAAATTGTCATTCAAATTGATTTTGCCGATAATATCCGAGTATTCCAAAATCTCAATAGTGAGTTTATTCATCTGAGAATGAGACTGTCTACGGATCTACCTCTATAACTTTTAATTTGTTTTTAGTAAACCATCAAAGAATAAAAACTTCGAGTTGTTCTGTAAGAGGAAAATATCATTTTATTTTATATGAATATATACACTGTCGTGTAACAGCTGCCCTGTACCAAATAGTGGGTACCCTGTGGCAGTCCGCAAGATGGCGACCAGTTATGCCACGAAAAGATTTGTGCTATTTTGTTTCCAATTTGTATGCATATTGTAAAGTATAGACTTGTATACTTGGATCATATAATGAAAAGGATTGTTGATTGATTAAATGATTGCTTGTTTTATTGCGTCTGTTTGACCCTGTAGTTGATAAAAAATAAATGACCTTATTGGCTATTTCAAAATTGAAGCGAGAGCGACGACTGATTTCGGCTTTTTATTCTATGACAATTTTGTTGTTCTCGTAATATGTGATATCCCCTTGAAGCGCCTCTAATTGCCTTTCTTGTGGTATAACTATTAAACTGAACAATTATTTTGTTTTTAAGAAAATGCGATTCAAACAAATTGTTGTTGGTAATTATAATAGTGTATTTAAAGAGAGGAAGAGAGAACTTGAGATTATATTTGTAACGATAACATGGCACAATGAACAAAAACACAACTTCAGTGTTGCCGGCTGCATATAGGAATGGCCAGTGGTCATAAAATGAAGAAGAAATGAGTTCTACAGGGTAGCTGATTTTATGGAAAAGTAGACCATACAGGGTACCTTTTTTGACACTAATCCAACGACCATACAAGGTACCCTCTTATAATCCCAGGGGCGGTACAGGGTACCAACAACAATTTGTTTGAATTGCATTTTCTAAAAAACAAAACAATTGTTCAGTATAATAGTTATACCACAAGATAGGCAATTAGAGGCGCTTCAAAGGGATATCACATATTACGAGAACAACGAAGTTGTCATAGAATAAAAAGCCGAAATCAGTCGTCGCTCTCACTTCAATTTTGAAATAGAGAATAAGGTCATTTTTTTTATCAATTACAGGGTCAAACAGACACACCGGCAATAAAGCAGGCAATCATTGAATCAATCAACAATCCTTTTCATGATATGATCCAAGTATACAAGTCTATACCTTACAATGTGTATATAAATTGGAAACAAAATAGCACATACATTTTCGTCCCTTAACTGGTCGCCATCTTGCGGACTGCCACAGGGTACCCACTATTTGGTGTACAGGGTAGTTACATGACAGTGATATATTTTTCTATAAATAAACAGAAGGATACATATAATGCTAAATATTGCAAAGCATGTAAAACGCAATGATATGACTTTCAGAACAAACGAGGACATTTCACTATTTTATACAATGTTATTGACCGTGACATTGCTTCTTAATGTCGGATGAAAATGACACTGGCATAATTGCGAGTGAATAGCTGATCAGATGTATAAGGTAGAAGAGTTTTGTGAAAATATGATTTCCTGATGTGAAAAGAAAAATATACACTAAAGATGAGGTATTGTCATATTGTGTTGACAAATTGACAGTTTTCTGATACCCAAGCATTCTGTCTCCAAACGAAACCTTTGTAGCTCTTACATATGCTAAATGACATGTGTTAAGTAAACAATGTGCCTTAAATGGACCCCTAAATCTGATAATTTGCGTGTCACAGATTTTCACAGTATATTCTCTAATTGACATTACAATAGGTGTGAATAACTTGATTTTCATTACTGAACCGCTCTATTGATTTACTAAATAAATCACCGTTACACTATGAAGTAAAAAATACAATATTTAATATTATTAGACCTACTTTATATTTTATCACATTTGTGTATCAATAGATCTATTATGCATTAACTTTCAAATTTGATTATGCGCGTGCACACAATTTGTTTTGATCCGCACTTTACATTTAGCCGTATGTTACAAAAGAACGTGCGTGCGCAGAAATCAACATACCTGTTATTTTTTACATGTACTTTGTAAACGGAAAATCATTTATCTTGACGATTTTGGTGTCAAATTAATACCAAACCTTCTAGATTGTTGTTTATTGTCGAATTTTCACAAACATTCAAATGCTTCAAATGCATTCGAATGTTCGAAACCTTATCCGAACATTCGAATGTTCGAACGTTCGTTTACATCCCTAATTAAAATGCATATATATGCAGTAAAGTGAATAATATTATTTTGCTCTTCACTTTTTGTTGATAGACATGTTGTTGTTTTTTTTTAAATATTATTAAGTCTTAGGATTTTGGGTTTTTCAGATGCTCCTTCCTCCAAAATATGAAGAAGCCATGAAATCAAGCCCAGCTGGTACCATGCCACCACCATACACAGAATAAACAGGCTACCAGACCATCAGCCAGTGCTAGGCACCAGTGATGGGAATTTATAAAGACTTTGTTGTCACATTCTTTAATATGTAGCTGCATTGTTGTAGTTTTCTCTAGCATGTACTAAAAATTAATTTGAAATGGATTAGAGCACAAGTTGTCCCATTCATCATTTTGTTGCAAAAACAATTTGTTTACAGCTTTATAATGTTGTGGACTCCTTAAAGTTAAAACATGATTTTTGTGTAGATGATAGTGTTCCTGTTTTATTTTTTTTATACAATATATAAAACGTCTCTAGTCGGCTCTGGTTGGCTCTAGTCGACTCTGGTTCAAGGTTGGTTGAAAATACCGGTAGTAAGACCAAAATTAACCAAATCTGCTCTGAATTTCCACAATCAGCATAATAAAAATAGTTAAATGCTTCAGCTTTAGCGAAGTCTACCTTGGATAACATTTATTCTGAAGGAAGAGGTACTTTATAGTGTTAATTTTCATTTCAAGTTATCATGACTGCAATTTCATGAGAATTTGTAGTTTTTGCCCTTGTTATTTAATCAGATCATGCACTATTTATGTTGTTCAACACTTGTGCACAGTAATTACATTGTTTTCTAATTCTTTCATGGGTAAGTGGTTTAAGTTCACAAGAATAGCATGTGTTTTCTTTGGTAATTCTGTTGGGTTTTTTTTTCATACTCCATCATGGAAGTTTTCATTCTTGTATATATTGGGACGATCATGATAGTTATTTACTGGGGTTATAAATGTATGGTTTTCCCTTAAAATAATGAAATAAATTGAAAAATTGTTACAAGTAAATTGATGGCTGCTGTTCCAGTGACATTGCCTTTGAAAGAATTTTACTAATACTAGCAACTGAGGATGGAAGTCTTATTTTATTTTTGAATCTTCGTGTGTGCAATTGAAATACAATCAATTGGAAGGGAGAAGAAAAGAAAACATGCCATTGAAATGTTTTTTCTCCCAAGTTTCAACATTCAGAAGGTGCATGCAGAAGTTGAACTTGAATATTGTTTCTTTTGCTAAGCAAAAGCATGCACTTTCAACCCATTTATTTTGTAAACAATGCTTACTGATATAAATTGCTAGTATGGTGGAAATTGTGTACATAATATAGTATATTATCAAATGTTCTGTTTATATTACTTTAAAGAAAATAATTTTATGAGTGATAACAATCATGAAAAAATAACTACATAAAAGCTATAAGCATTTTTTGTAATTTCCTTCCAGGCATGGCATAAGCTTTTCACTGTTCAGTTGTGTACTTAATACATATCTCCTAATGTTAATATTCTGAACAGTGTTGATGATTTGATGGTTTATCTAGAGGTTGCTGGTAATATGTACACCGGTGTGATAGATAATTTCTGTGATTTTATGTGTTTCACTTGAACGTTGTGTTTGTTTTCTGTTGTATTTGTTATAAAGTTCTGTAAACTTATAAAATAAAATAAATGGTAAGTTTCAAGATGAAAACCTTTTACCCTTTACTCCATATATACACATTACTGCACTGGTTGCATCTTGGTAATAAATAACATAATGAATAAAAAAGTGAGCCATGTAGAACCTGATCAGATGGCACAGATTTGCTAGCTGATCTAGATCTACACTGTTCGCCCAAACAAAAATTGTTTATCTACGGAGTAATGGGTTAAAAGAGGATGAAAAAGAATTGAGGTATTGCATACAGGATTGTACTGTTTTCTCCTCGTATGAAAACAATGCTGTACAAAATACTGGGATTATGTCTATATAAATACTATATTATCAGGTGTACAAAAATTAAGACTATTTTGGCTATTTCATTGAAAATGGTTAATTTTGCACAATTATTTTTTCTTTAGTAGAAAGTGTGATTGTTGAGATGGATTCATATTGCTGGTTTTAAGTAAAATCATCAGTAAACCAATCTTCAAGTCAATGATAAAGTTAAACAAACTCAAACCTATAATAGTCACCTTTAAAGTAAAAGTATAAAATAGCTTGGTGACTTGAGTGAGATGGGTCCATTCATGGATATATAAGTGTATGTTTTCCACAACCAGCCAATAAATTTTAAGTTGAAAGTGAGACGGTTGTTTTCTGTTTTAAAAGGAAGAAAGTGCTTATAGTAGATTTTCAGTTCTATAACCCAATTACCATGTTATAGGCTTATCAGGACGGGTTGGTCCAGTGGTAGAGCGTTTGGCTTGTGATCAAAAGGTCTCTGGAAACCTACCTCTTGCCTAACATGAATTTCTCTGTGTATGAAGCTCCGAGGGTCTACACGACCAAGGTGTGAATTGGTATCCTGATAGGGCGGTGCCTGTACAAGTTCGATATTCCTGGGCGCCGTATCTCAATGTTGCCTGCGTACCAACCAGGGAAGCTCAGATGCAAGTTACATAGTGAAGCCCAATGACCAGGAAAGTTTTGCCCAATGCACCGTGTCACTGACTAAGTTGATAAACAGGAAATTTTAGTGTCGCATGTATTGCACCGTTACTCATCTGAAATTAATATAATCCAAGATTTTGCAATAGAAGCAAACTCCAGAGATTTTGCGTGTATACCCCGGAGATCCGAAAAGTGGTATGATATCCGGAGATTTCGGATAAAGTCCGGAGATTTGGCAGGCCTGCATAGTATGTTAAAAAGACAAATAATTATACATGAAAATGATGCGGTTACCCCTTTCAAAGAAAAGCTGATAAACAGGGATCACCATCCATTAGTCATGAAAATTTAACGTTCGCTATTACTTTGCCATTTCTTTATTAAATTTTGAAATTATAACGCTTATGATGAAGCCAAAATATTTAGGTCTCGATAACATTTGACAGAAATTTGTTTATTCTTTCTGCATTTGGATTTTGTCATTAAAACTTAACTTTTGCTATAACTTTACCATTAATATTTCTTCGTACAACTTTCAAATTATTATTGCTTGTAACAACAGGGACGTTATTATTCCAAAAATCAATAAATCGAGATAACATTCGATATATTTCTGCCCTTCCTCTTTCTGTACTTGGATTTTGTCACAAAAACTGAACTTAAAGTTGGTTATAACTTAGCCATTTCTTTATGTTTCTTTATCAAACTCGTTTTTTTTTTATTCTAACAAAGTATCTTAGGTCGACGCAGGTGTTCAGATGCACATGTTAAACTGAACTCGCATCATGTTCCTTTATAAAACATGTCTCTTAATAATACACAAAACCAACAAGATGACATATACCAGAAACATTCTGCTTTTTTGCAAAATGAAGTATCGATTGTGGATATAATAAGCAAGAATTTAAATAAAAAACAATCTTAAGGCCATGACTGAAAATATGTGCGAGACTCAATCTGATTAAAATCATCTGAAAACCTCTACGCTATCATTTTGTTAGATCTAACTTTAGTGAGATAGGTGCGAGACTGATGTTGATGGCTCCTAGGAATAATTCTGCTGGGTAAAAATTCTGTTTTAAGTGAAATAAGCCATTTTATCTCAACAGAAGTTTGTTGAAAAGCATCTTGGTCAAACATATGAAACAATTACAAAAAAGTATATACAATTTTCGCATGTTTTGCATGAATGGAATAATATCAGTGACAACAACATTTTAATAAGAAAACGAGATTGAGGGTGGGGCGGCTGGACAGCAATTACATACATAGAATGTGGACCAACGATCAGAGCCATGTTCAGAAATTACAGCTTCACTGCACTGTCAAAAATTAGAGGAAAAGAGAGCATGTGACTTTTTAACAATATGACATGTCCACTGCAATCAATTAACCAAATGAGAAGCCGATGGGTTATCATCTTGAAATTGTCAGATGCTAAACATTTTGCTTCCGAAAGTCTAAACCAGGTCCTGTTTAAACAAATTGCCTTTGGTGAACCAACTTCTCGCTTGCTAGTACAGGTACTAACAGGCATATGAAGAAATAAGTACAGGTTGCCTTTTTGAATTCGTTCCACCCACACACACCCTCATTCGACAATGTTGAATGCAAAACCACACGAGCATGCAAAGAAACGGAGCTAATAGCATTGTCAATGGTTAGGCAACCGATGATCTTACCGAGACCGGAGCACCTGAAGTTAAATTAGCAAGGACATAGTTGTAGGAATAAAAAAACTGATCGAGCTTCTACATTCTTTTTCAAAAGTTCCATAGTTACCATACTGTAGTCTGTTACTCTAATAACAGAGCGATTGTATTCGCGATAAAGTATTTCATCCTCTGTACAAAAAGACTCTCCTAACACTTACTAGATTGGGACCATTACACATTCCACCATATATTTATTCTCAAATTGAATTTGACTTCATACTCAAATCCTTGCTACTTTAAATTTACAATCATATAGAATTAATGTTGCTATAGTTCTACAATTGATACCATGTGATTCTGTACACTCTCGGCACTATCGTGGAAAATGTACCTTTCGGATCAGCTGGGAGTATTAACTCCATTTACCATCTCGAGATGTTCAGGCTGGGCTGCACATCTACCTCCTGCGACCCCACACAATATCTCGACCCAAACAAGGACATTACGTTGTTGTTTAACATGTACTATAGCTTTTGATATTCATTATGATTTACAATATCATCATTGCTGCTTTCTAACATTAACAGTCACAAACAAACGTTGGCATTCCCACTGTCAACATTTTTAGCTCAATAACATATATAGAGCTAATCTGACGATGGAGACACCTTTTTATTCTTGTAGAGCGAAATTCAGCCAGTCCACGTGATTTGGTATTAGATTGATATGCCCTATGCGTATGTGTGCGGTAACTTTAATTGACACCTATTGGAGTGGTCGAAACATACGCCATAAAAATTATATATAACAATATTCCATGATTACGCATTTACTGTACTATTTCATATCTAATATGGCTGTTATCTCATGAGCGAATATTGTAGATCCAGATCAGACGGCAAATCCATGCGGTGTGATAGGGATCTACACAGTACGTGATCTACATTGAATGTTTTAGATTCATTAGATTTTATCTGACCAAGAGGTGAACGGTGCAGATCCAGATCGGAAGGCCGGAATCTACACTAGTCGTGTATGCGTTAAAACTCGTATAGGCAGTGTTGGGGTGTTTCAACAAAATTTTGTGGCAAAATAAGCGCTTTTGTTCATTCCAAAGCCAATACATGTTAGAATAGTGTAAAGGTAAATAAACTTTACAGCAAAATAAGTTGCTATAACGGTAAATAAGTATATGTTTATTATATATAAACTATTATATAAACAAACGAGGATGCTACAGTTTGTTGCTTTGTTCATACAAGTTCCCAAACTTTCCTTTAATTTCTTATTGCTCTAAATGATAAATTACTAATCCAATGTCCATTGCATTGACAAATTATATTTATGCGCAATGAAATGACTCCGTCTGACCCTGATCTTGAATGAAGAGAGCGACTGGGCGGTTAAATTTTTCGCGCTAAAATACCACGTCACTACATAGTGGGAGAAGCTAGAATATAAAATAAATGCTAACACCCTGAAGTAAGAAGTCGAAGAGAGGCCAAAGGCCGAGATATTATTCTCCATTTTTGAATCACCATGATTGAAATCCAACTTTATAACTTTAACTCTTAACTGCAATCACTTTTGCTAATGGTCAACTTGACTGTTTCACTGCGCATGTCTGTACTTTCAGCAGACAGCGACAGTAGTAAACCAATTTTGTCTGGAGGCTATAACCGCCAGAGAATCCTTAGCCAGCTTCAGTTATCTTTCCTTGAGGTTTAAAATAGGCAGTATTCTCAGCGCGTACAAGTAAAGTACATTCTGCTGGAGATTAACAACTTAACTCCTGTTAGATTAAAAATACAACAAACTCAGATTCATATTACAAGATTCATGTTTACCATTATCATAACAGGGTTGCTGATAGCAATTTTCATGCCACTTCACTGTCGGTCACTGATTTATTTGTTTGGAATGCCTCCTAAACTGTGATATGTTAAACCTTCGAGTTGCACAAATGCTGCACAATGTTTGCCATATCATGTCGTTTAGTGCGCTGTTTACACTTTCTTGTGGCTGGTTTAATAAAGTATGTGCTGTACCTCTTCTTTTGTATATCACAAAGGCTGCATATTTACTCTTTATCTATGTCGAGTTTTATCATGAATTATTGTGATGAGCAACAGGTCTAGTGGATAAGAAGCTGGAGAGAAAATATAAAATTTAATATCCTCTAGTGACCTGTTCTCGTGCGTTACCAGTTCTCGATAATCATTTAAATTCGTGTGAAATATTCAGGGGGTCCAACGTATTTGGTTTTTTCGGAATTGTAAGTGAGCGACATGTTCTCTGCGGAACAAAATGGCGGAAAATTGTGTGATTTGGTGCATTTCAGGAGATATTTTGACCTGGTAAGTAGATTTATATCAATGTTATCGTAATATAAATATGCCTACCCGGAGGCCAGATGTGTAAGCTCCACTCGGTTTTTTAACTTATGTTTCTAGAGGCCTAAAGAAAAAAGTTATTGAATGTATAAACTGAAAGATTGTTTGTTTACAAAGTGAAAATAGAAAATTTTGTGACTTAAAACTGTGTTTTTAGTCACCATATAACGTTCTAGGACCTATTTAGCGAAATTATTATCGAGTTTTTGCATATATTTCTTCACGGCGGCTTTTGCACTTTACATGGGTACTTTATGGCCAATTTTTTTTATGTTCAAACACCTTTAATGTTTGGCGTGGAAGTGGTAAGCATGTTTTTGTTCGGAGCAGAATCTGAATAACACACTCGTATGCGTTAATATAATTTAAAGTAAGACAAGAGCTGATAACAAATGTTAATAATCAAAATAAAAGCCGATTTGTTACCCAAATATGAACATATCGCGTATTTGTTATGCAAAATTATCTACCACATATTATACTTGTATATTATTCTACCTCTTGATAAGTAAACTCTCGCCTTGTGACCACCTCAATTTCAACACCATCCCGCTGTTACGGGCACTTTTAGAAAGAACAGATTTTTCCTATATAATTCAATGGTCGCTCGCATCGATTATACGACCACCCCGCTATTCCATATTCCATAATGCGACCACTTTCTACAGTCTTATATACCCAGTTGCCACTTATTTTGACACCTTAATTACGACCACAAGGCATTTGCTGGCCGAATACACAGTCAAGTGCCATTGTCTTTTGGCGAGAAGCGAGTTTACAGTTTACAGTCTTCAAGTATCTGACGTAATTTATTCAAGTTAGTGACGTCAATAAATAATAAGATTTACGTTTACGTCAATATTTAAGCGTAAGGAAACAAAATTTATTTTGTATACATATACACAAATGAACAGTAAAAGGTATGCAAGAAAAAGTATCTTGCATGGGACATTCGGTAAAGATAGAAAAATCTGTCACCTCGGGTGAACAGTTTTGGCGGGAACTCGACAAAGCCTCGTTCCCGCAAAACAGTTCCCCCTCGGTGACAGATTTTTCCATCTTCACCTCACACTCATGCAAGATACTTATAATCCTGTCAAAATATCTCGGAATACCCTTATAACAAAATGCTATGCTCGGTATTGTTGCTTGGGTATATTCTGTGTCATATTTACAATATTTAGAATTTTTTGTACGTAAAAAGGAAAGCATCTTTTTTTTTTAAATAAAAACGATTATGGAAGTAATTTTGCTTACTGAAGGAGGCTACAAAAGCGTGTTACCCTTAATAAGTTAAAAGCCTTGGGAATCAGACTTGAGCGTCATACGGGGCATAGTGAAATGACGTTTACCCATCCCGCATCAACTTCTACAGGTGCAACCCTAGATACAACTTATTATTCCACCTAAAATAAGAAAAGAGACTGGACTGGTAAGAAATTTATATCGGGGTATAGATTTATATGTACGCGCACACACGCACACACACACACACACACACACACACACACACACACACACACAAACAAACACGAGAATGGGTAGGTAGATTCTAATTGATATTATAAATACATATGAAGTTCTTGTTTTGGTAAAGCCATTTTCGGGCAAAGATATAAAGGAACATCCGTGTGTTTGGGTAAAATATAGGCTTTTGGTTTGATTTTTAACATTTGTCAGCTAGTGTCTTACTTTCACTTATATAAACGCGTATGAGTGTTATTCAGATTCTGCACCGAACAAAAACATGCATACCACTTCCACGCCAAACATTTAAGGTGTTTGAACATAAAAAGATTGGCCATAAAGTACCCATGTAAAGTGCAAAAGCCGCCGTGAAGAAATATATGCAAAAACTCGATAATAATTTCGCTAAAATAGGTCCAAGAACGTTATATTTTGACTAAAAACACAGTTTTAAGTCACAAAATTTTCTATTTTCACTTTGTAAACAAACAATCTTTCAGTTTATACATTCAATAACTTTTTTGTTTAGGCCTCTAGAAACATAAGTTAAAAAACCGAGTGGAGCTTACACATCTGGCCTCCGGGTAGGCGTATTTATATTACGATAACATTGATATAAATCTACTTACCAGGTCAAAATATCTCCTGAAATGCAACAAATCACACAATTTTCCGCCATTTTGTTCCGCAGAGAACATGTCGCTCACTTACAATTCCGAAAAAACCAAATACGTTGGACCCCCTGATATTGTTTATTGTGCTTTCAAACCTTCAAAAATTTCACTTCCGGTTCGGTTGCAGACGCTCACATCAATTTCTATCAAAAGTGATAAATAATGCTTCGTATAAAGGTAAGATGACAAGCAAAATGCTTACACATGTATAATTTTGTCTCTTTTCACTAATTCCAGTTTTAGTAAACATTTAACTTGCCATATTTTACAGAAAATCGATCTTTCCTAATCAAGTTTGTTTACTGTAATGCTCTACATATTGACCCGGTTTCTGACCTCTAAAACCTTTACCATACCATTAACTACTGAATGTGATAAAAGCCGTTTACTGAGGTACACAACCTTAATTAGACAGGTGCTCTATTTATGTTTTGATGGTTTTCAGCTGGTAAAGACAGGTCAGGACTAAGGCTCTATTCCCCAACTCCCATGACGAATGCATACAAAATGGTTAAGGAGAGGGGTGTTTCTGTACATATGGCTGCAAAGATACATGGGGTACCTACATCAACATTAAGAGACAGGATTGACAATTGAATATGAATTGACAAGACCAAGAAAAAAACTGCAATAGACTTTTTATTGCTTTAATGATGTGCATTGTGAAAATTTAGAAAACATTGTTAAATAATAAAAAATAAAAATTGCTAAGACAACCTTTGTTGACCCTTGTCTGTGTTGCAGTCATGATACACTCATTCAGTAAACAGTATGGTAGAGCATTTTGCATAACTAAAACGGTTTCTGGTCAACTCGTACCTGAGTCAACTCGTACCTTAGTCAACTCGTAACCTTTTTTGGTCAACTCGTACCTTAGTCAACTCGTACCTTAGTCAACTCGTACCCACTTTTTAAAAATATATTCGATTGAGTCGGTAATAAAATACAAAGGTAATCAGATTAAAAATTTAATGCAACTGAGAATGTAAAGTGAACATATAAGTATAAAAAGCATAATATAACAAGGGTAACAAGTAAGACTTTTCAACATAAATACAAAACTTGAGTTATAAGACACACACACACACACACACGCACACACGCACGCACACACGCACGCACGCACGCACTCACACACACACACACACACACACACACACATATATATACACATATACAAAATATACAATGTCGAGCTGTGGCAGAGGTACAAGGGTGGGGAGTTTGAAGTATGTTCATCTGATCATCTGATTCTGAATGTGTTATAACTGAAAACTCAGCGTACAGCTGGTTTGTATAAAATAAATTCAATTGGGACATTTCGTGATATTTTCGCAATTTTGGCACAAACTGTTTAAGTATTATTTTCGCCAGTTAAATTTTCGTCATTTATCATCGAGAGGCGAAAATTGACCACAGACACTTTCTTTTTTACGTACGTTGATTTGTCGGTACACGTTTGCGCAGATTGGTCGGAATTTATTGCAAACATACAATGAACTGTGCATACATGTGAAAAAGACAAAAATACACAAACTGATTCTTATTTGCTGTCCTCATATACATGTACAAAATTAAAGCTTCACGTGCAGAAATACAAAATACATACAAATTAAGTCACGTCTCTAAACTTCACAAAAAAACAACATTTAATTTATGTTTATCATTTCGGTAAACTATTTGAATGTGCTAATCCTGCCGTAAGCTTGAATTTTCTATATTTAGTAATAGGATGAAATATTTCAAAATCGACATTTCAAATATATTCCCAACACGACAATCTAAATTAATTATAAGTAAGTTTTAAATGAATTGAAACTAATTAAAATGTAAATTAAAATCACGAGCTATAATGAGCAGCTTTGATAAGCGATAAATAGCGTAAACGTAGCTGAAGACTTCAAGTGTGAAAACACGCTGCGTAATGGCCGTCTTCAATCATTGCACGTTCATCAGTAACAAGAAAATTACCATAATCTCTTGAACAGCAAATGCAGTTCAATAGAACTTTGCACAAATACATGCTATTAATGCATCTTTATTTCGCATATATTAAAATAGATGAAAAGGGAACTTTAAAAGCAACGTTCAAACAGTTTGTGACGGTATTTTGTCGATATACCACTTTGCATTTTTGCAGCAAGCATCATCACTTCCGCGGCTCCAATGTTAAAAATTGCTCCTACGCGCCTGGCTCCTCTGTAATAATAACGGGTATCGTTTTCATTTTAATTAATTATATACCTGTATTCAAAGAAATTTACTCTTGTTTTACGATCTGTTTATTGTTAATAACACGCTTAATTGTTTATGTTGGTGCAGATAATAGCCTGATGCAAGTGTCAGTCCTAAGTATTGAAATTAATTCTTATCACAACAGTATTTCCTATGACCGATAAATGTGTGAAAACGTCCCGATTAGGCCACCTGTTTCAAGTTGGAAAGTGTGTGTCATCAAAAAAAAATGCAAAGAGATAAACGGAATGTCAATAACCACTTCATTAAAAAATGCTCGACAAGTTTTGGCACAGAAATAAATCATTTTATTGATTTCGTATTACGATATATAAAGGTCGATACGTATACGTTCCGTGATAACGTCGATTTATGTCAAAAAGGGTACGAGTTGACTTGGGTAGGTACGAGTTTACCAAAGATCAGGTACGAGTTGACCAAGAAAGGGTACGAGTTGACTAAGGTACGAGTTAACTTAGGTACGAGTTGACCAGATACCACTAAAACTAGCGCGAGAACAGGTGACGTCACTTTTGACACAATTTACATCACTGAGTGTAAACAAATCGTCCCTGCTGTTGTTTTAAAAAGAATCAAAAGAAGATTTTCAGTTGAAGTTGAAAAGCAATGAACAATAGAAGATTTCTTTGAAAAAGGTAAGTGATTGTGTCATCATTTTTTTTATCCGACGCTGTTGAATGACTAGGTCAACGAGAACTGGTGACGCCAGGATATAGATACAGAAAGCGAGTGTGACGTCATCCAGTAGCCAAACAGAGGCCTCTAGTTTTTGGTTTACAACAGTCGTTTATTTTCTGATAACGACTGATAAAGAGTCTAATGGTCAACTACCTTTATGGAAAGTTAAAACTTGTATTTATTAACATTAATCCTCCATTTTTTTATCATGTGACTTTCACTGTTACATCCAATCGTCGTTTGAAATATTGTCACATGGTCGGCAACGAGCACAGTTTACAAAATGGCTGCCCACTGCAAGTTCACACAAAAACCTGTGTTTACAATTTAAGTCCCTCATTCATACCATCAAATTTGTAAACGTGAAGATACCAGGTAGTTTCTGTATTTTATTTAAACCAGATGCTTGCTTTGTCTATAAAATGAAAAATTCCTAATTTAGACACAATTTTGCTTTATGAAAAGTTTTGTGCACTTGCTTCACCTTTCCTTTGCACCGGTTAACATTGTAAAATTTCCAGATCTTTCTACAGCTAACTATATGCATTGAAAATATATTTAATTAATCCTGGTATTCATTCAAATTTTTTTATCTAGGGAATTGAAAATGATGTGGTGGAACCCAAGTCACAGAGGTTATGGTGTCGTATCAAATCAAACAATACGATGCTGTCCGGTAATCTTGCGCACCTAAGCATAATTGCCAATATTTTTACTGATTTATTATCAAAAAATGTGTCAATATTGATTGTCTGTTTTCAGAAACCTTTCATGCATGTAATGACAAAAGAAATTTTGGTCATGACTCCTAAACTATTGGGAAGTTGTCAATGTTTACCCTAGTTAACCACCATGTTTTAACTCAGTATTTAAATGTCCGGTCATCTTGCGCACCCGAAAAAATGATGTCACAGCAGTGAAATATTTTGAAAGATGACGTGTCTTTGACGAACCATAAAATTTCCTGTTGTTTTATATTTATTTGATACGAGAAAATGGCACTTCATGCTTCTGCAGGAAAAAGATCATGCACGTATTATCATTTATGCCCTTGACTATTTTGACACATTGGTGGGAACTGACAGAAATGAGGTCTGAATTCACTAACTTTTGCAAATAAATTGGAATTGTATGTGTTAAAGGGTCTAAATTAGTTTAAGAATGTGTTCTGATGTTTATGTCTATTACACGACACACATTCCTGGACTAGATGATGGAAAAAAAGAATTATTTGCTTAAATTATCGGTAAATAGGTCAGTGGCCGTACTCATGAATAATTAAATATGATGATGTAAATATCTTAGACAGGTATTAATTTTCGACACATTAACCCTTAAGATGTTCTAAAAATAGGTCCAAAATAATTGTTAAGATATTTTCACAACGTGACTGTAATATCACTTCAGGGGATATCAGTAGACTAGTGCGGAAGGTGACCGGACGCGCAAGATTACCGGACACGACTGTACTGTTGACTGAGTGTTGTGACAATGATGAATGATCACTGGCTGTTAATTTAACAGCACTTGCTTTTTGCAAAAAATGAGGTAGTTTTGGGGTGAAATTAGTACCCATCCACATATCTCGGGCTAACCATGCTGATGCTCTACGGTGTGAGCAAGGGAGGCTGCCTTATTCAAAACTGTTTTTTTCTGACTTGTATCTTCACCTATTAAGTTTTTTTTTCTTTTTCTATTTAACTTATCTATAGTGTCAAACATTGGTGTGCTTCCAGGTATATGATAAAGGTGTGATTTAAAAGTTTCAAAACCCTACTACTCAAATTTTCTTGGAAAATACAAATTTTTTTTCAGTTGGTAAATATTGTAAAATAACAAATTTATTCCTGTACCCAGTTTTGAGATGTCTAATATTTATTTTTCTGTTTCCTTGATCTACTTTTTGTTTCAGTTAAGAGGTCATTGTAAACATTGTTTATGTAGCGTTATGCTACCGCATAGAAGAGACTAACAAAGTGTAAGTCTGTTACGGCCAGGAGCCCTCGTCGTGGTCCCTCGGACGAGCTACTAAGACTGCCACTCTCTAGATCTGGAAAGCAACTGCCTTGCTACTCCAGTATATATAGGCCAGTTTATATAATTATTGTAATAATAAATAGTTTGCAACCACAGCGATACACAGGTTGACCCTATCCGCAGGCCGTGTGTCCAGTGCAAGCTGCACTGACACACCGACCTTCTTACAGGTTCACCGAGTACGAACTAATATCGCTGTAGTTGCTTATTATATTACAATATCTCCATTGTTTATATAAAAAAATCTAAAAAAAAGTGTGTTACCCCCGACGTTAGGCTCCTTGGCGTTATTTATTTATTCATATATTCAGCATAATAATGATACGCAAGAGATAAAACATTTTACATAAGAAAAGCAAATGAAACAATAGTAATAAAGTTGAATTGCATAAACAATATGCAAAATTTAATATAGGGAAAAAAATTCCGTAGATTTGCGGTCGACGAAATAAAAGTTTATGATGAGGAACACACTCAGTATATAGATATATAGTTTCCAACGACGAATGGAATACTTTACACAATAATCATACACACAATATATACTGTCTCCAACGACGAATTAACGATTTGAAGTTGGGTCCTATGAATATAAATATATGCAATTGTGTCCAATCCAACGACGAAAATAACGACGAATGGAATACTTTTAATTTACTGACTGTTATAAGAAAACACACACAATATATGCTGACTCCAACGACGAATTAACGATTTGAAGTTGGGTCCAATGAATATGAATATATGCAATTGTGTGAAATCCAACGACGAAAATAACGGCGAATGGAATACTTTTAATTAACTGACTGTTATGAGAAAACACACAATATATTGTCTCCAACGACGGATTGACGATTTGAAGTGGTGTCCAATTTATATAAATATACCAATCTAACGACGAAAATTGTGTCCAACGAAATTATTTGAATATACGATTAGATTTTTGACCGGAAATCCAAAGTGGCCTCTTCTCATCTAGTGGACAATGATTGTGATTTTAGACCACAACCATGCCACTAGGGTGACCATAATCAATTAGTCCACACAATGGAGTTAATGAAATAATTAAAATTGTTGTTAGCTCGCTACTTGCGCAAGACCATCCGAACATCGAACATCGTTATAGTGGTTAGTGACTCGCCTGTAGTTGTTCGTTAGCAGGGTTTCACTGGTATGATTGGCTTGTGATCTGGAGGTGTGCTTGTTCCTTATTTTTCTAATTAAAATCTCATCCGCACAATGACAACACCTTGCTGGCATTACTTCCCATTTAATAAATCCCCATTTCGTTATTAAATTTATTGTGTGTAATTATAATAAATGTAATGTATGTATAAAATTTCCCCAGTGAATTTGTGCCGTTTATTGAAAATATGAAACAAAGAAAACTATTAATGCGTGCAGAAAAATAATAATTGTATGAAATTCAAAAAAATAATCAATGCATTTACATGGAACATGTAATAAAAACATTTAATGAATATAATACATTCATTCTTCTATTTAAAAAAATTGTCACAAACAAATAAATAATAATCAAAACTAAACTGACATGTGCGTTCAAACGCACAACTTAAAAAATATGCAACAGCGATGTAGCCTAATCGCGGTTCAATAAAACTACATATGTATAAAAACGGAAACATGTGCGTACAAGAACACAAAAATATTATAAATGTCATTTTGACGGCGATGTACTCGCGACGCAAAATTAAAAAGAACATGTGCCGAGACCGCACAAATTAATTACGACTTACATGACAGCTTCAACTGTCAATACCGTTAGTGCACTCGCACCTGCATTAAAGTTAATGATCTTTAGACTTCAGCGATAGACTCGCGATAATATATAGAAAAATCATAAACATGTGCTACGACCGCACAACTTAATTTACGATCAAGTGACAATCATTTTAATTGTCGACATTCTTAGCGCACTCGCGCCCAATGCCTAAAATAATCGTACGTAAACGTACTTCTGTAAGCCTAAAATGTAGGTAGATACGCGTACATTTTAAACGGCTTACCGCTGACATACGCAGCAACTAAGTCACATTAACGACTTAATTTTAAAAAGGCTCAACGACCTTCCGACTGTCCCCCCGACTATCCCCGCTGATAGACTCAGCAAATGTTTGCATAATAAAGACTTAACACTTAAGTCAATTCCTGATATAACGCATCTAAGACTGAAACGCGCTAATCCCATAACAGGAAACTTTATTTTATTTAGATATCACCCGATATACTCGGAAAAATAATTAACTAAAAATGCATCGCATCTAAATCACGATAAACCATCAACAGTATCTTACTGTTTCTCTATTCATGTAAACATACAAGTTTAAACACAAACGATACGCTCGGCAAAAATAAACAAGATTTAACACAGCGTTAGCAACGCGACACATTTAAAACAAATAATCAAGTTATAACATCTGGTAAACTATCAATAATACCACGCGAGTACTGATTAAACTAAACGATTTTTATTTCTGAATGTTTATATTTATCTCCGACATCGAAAATTTGTCTTCTTAACCTATTAATAAAATCAGTTAAGACATTCGAGTCTGGCTTACTGGTGGTGTGATAATCTGGTTTGACCGTTTGTTTTGGAAATGAATTCAAAGCAGTGTAAGTCCTTATGTGATTGGAGGTATTGGAGTCATGGTCTCTTTTATCTGTGTAAGATAGTGTATTGAATGTGGGTGAAATATTTGCTGAATCATGACTTGTCTTATCTTGTCGTTGTTTATCAATCGACTGTTTAGACTGTGCTGTTTGTGTATTGGATTGGCGCAATGTTATGCCATCCTTAACAGCATACCTGGTTGATTTGACAGGTGAACGTAAATGACCCAGAGGCAGCTGTTTGTTTTGGTGATTTGATATACACAAATCTTCGGTCGAACTTATCTGTACCGAATCTAGCGACCCATAAGTGTCATTTATTAACCTGCCGATCGTGCAACCACGTCTCAGCTTGACATGTTTGTTGGATGTATTTGTGATGACCACTGGTATATTCTGAACTTGATACCTGACAGATTTTGATTGCAAGTGTACATGTTTTGTGTTTGAGATGTATCCAGTTTCCAGAGAGCAAACGTCGTAACATTTATTTTTATTTAACGCGGATCTTTCTTTTACTTTACACTGGATAGTATTTACAGAAAAAGGTTTTAAAATAACATTCTTTTTGCTTCGTAAAATTGAAGAAATTTCCCTATCATTTTGCATTGGTATTTGTACATTTTGTATCATAAGGCAATTTATGTCGTAAAATATTCTACAGCCATTGCTGTTTAAAAAATCCTTTCCTAAAATAACATTATGTGAAATGTTGGAAACGACAACAAATTGATGAAAAATTTTCAGATGGTTTAACTTTACTTCTAACGATATAAAACCTAAAGCATTGACTTGCTTGTTATCTACCGTTTTAAGACATATATTTGTTTTAGACAATTTTGGTTTCGGTTTTAATTTTTCAAAAATCTTTTTATTAATTAAAGAAACAGAAGATCCTGAATCAATTAATGATCGAACCGTTAAATTTCCAAAATTAACTAAACATGAATTTGGCACGTTGTCTAACATTTTTTATTCTTAAAAATAACCAAAAATAACCCCTTTCCCCAGTAAATTCTTAATAAAGAAACCTACATTTTTTAAATTTTAAAGCCAGCTCCGTGTTATCCTGTTAAGACTTGATTAAAAAAAGCAAACGGAACTGACCTGTGAGCCTCCATCTTTCCTTCCGCTTTAACCCGCTCGATCTCTGGTCACGGCGCCACAAAGGCGTTTGTAGCGTTATGCTACCGCATAGAAGAGACTAACAAAGTGTAAGTCTGTTACGGCCAGGAGCCCTCGTCGTGGTCCCTCGGACGAGCTACTAAGACTGCCACTCTCTAGATCTGGAAAGCAACTGCCTTGCTACTCCAGTATATATAGGCCAGTTTATATAATTATTGTAATAATAAATAGTTTGCAACCACAGCGATACACAGGTTGACCCTATCCGCAGGCCGTGTGTCCAGTGCAAGCTGCACTGACACACCGACCTTCTTACAGGTTCACCGAGTACGAACTAATATCGCTGTAGTTGCTTATTATATTACAGTTTAATTTCCAAGATGTCATTATTGAACAAATCTTTGTTAAAATGCTTTAACCCTTTACTCCATAATCTATTTAAATATGTTTTATCTCATGTGCGAACAAGAGCCAGATGCTATCTCATCTGAGTCTACCCTAGTCTCCTGTAGCTCAGAAATAATCCAATTAATCTAAAAGCGAACATTGGTACTGTAGATCCTGATCAGACAGGACATCAGTGCTAATCTATATTGTTTGCTCATGAATGAATACATGTAATAGCCATATTCCATAGAGTAAAGGGTTAAGACTTTGTACATACTGTAGCACATCTTACTTATAAATTTCTTTGGTATATGGTCAGGGCTGTCACTAGAGGGAGACTTGGGAGAAGTACTCTCCCAAAAGCGACCAGACTTCTCCCTTCTTTGAGCTATGGGAGAAGTCATTTTGTATAGACTATATAGGGAAAAAGTGGTGTTGACAACAAACTTCTCGGTAATTCAGTAAAATTATGACAAAACTTCTCCCTGATTTTCAAGTCTAGTGAGAGTCCTGATGGTCGCAATTTCAATTGGATTTGATTAAGATTTATGAGAAATATAATTCTGAAAGACATAACTATTTAAATGTTTGTCTTACAGTTTTTTTTTTCAGTTGATTTTATAGCCGATATTTGGTCATGTTCCCAGTGGCAAGACATATTTTTTCCCAATTAGAGAAGAAAAATTCCCAAATTGAATTAATTTTATATGACAGGTGTCATTTCATTAATAAATTATTATAGCTTATTAGTAAATCAGGCATCAATTATTTCTTGAATCCAGAAGTTATTGATAATATCAAGCATGTGTAAAACTTTTTATGCAGGAAAATGACAGAAAAAAACCCAACAATTTCTGACAAAATGGCGCAAAATTTTCGAACTTCGAGGGTATAGGTCATATTCCTAAAATGGTGGAAAAAAACCCTGTCTTTTCTGCCAATTTTATCGAAACAAAACAAAGTCCTTGCTTACATATCTTTAAATGCTGTGCTTTTTCTGCTCCCCTCCTCTTAGAAATATACTGTTCTGAGGCCTTCTGTGACATTTATCTCACAGGCTGGTAATACCGTAAAATGTGCAAATGAACTAAGATGGAGACTAGGTGTGGTGGTCTGTTGTTCACATCCAAGTTTGACTCTGGAAACTTAGCAAGGGTCGAGAAAGTCAGCAAAGATGATGACGATGAGGACTCAGGAGGTAAGTGTTACCCAAGATAAATTGATTATGAAAATAAATATTTTGAACTTTCTGACATAAAACCTTGTAAAAATAAGATTCAAGAAGTGTTGTAGGAATTATGGGTATTTGTTATAAAAACTTAACCTGATACTTAATATAGATGGCTTATATTCCATATACGATTAATGTAAATCCAATAAAGTTGCTCATTCATTTTGTCCAGTCTGGATCTACACTGTTCACTTAGACTTTCAGATTATTTCTGACCAAGAAGCAAACAGTGTTTATCCTCATTTCCCAGTTTGCATGATCTGCAGGCTGAACTGGATCTTCACTGTTCGCCAACCAGTGGTCCCACATGGGGTATTAATTGTACTGATAAGCAAAGGGTTTATATGATCAGCATTCAGGCATTGCATTGTAATTAATATTTAAAAACTAATTGTTTGCTTAGAGATCCAGCTGATGTTTTCTAGTGTCGCCAATTGTAGTGGAAATGTAAATCTGACACTAAATTGTTTGATTTTATGAGTTATTGACAACAAAACTTCTATCTTGGTGGTGGACAGAAATGTCATGAAATTCCTAATAGGATGCGATACCATTTTCATTATTTTTCAAACTTAGGACCTTAAGCGCATATTATTGTTGGCCTGTGCACATCTGATCATCATCTAGTATCACAAACCATACCTCCACACTCTGATGGAATTATATGTTAACATTCACAGAAGTTTAAGTGGCATGCTATTTTAAACTAGAATTGAAATCTCTTACTTTTTTATGAAGACTGAGAATCAAATATCACTGGCATAACCTTTTTTCGAACCATTGCTTAGCCATTTTTTCAAAAAAGTTGATGTGTGGCCAATTGGTTTTTTGTCAATGCATCACAGCTAGTTGGTAACCAGCACTAACTGGGCACCTGACATGTTGTAACAGAGAACCAAACCCATCATTATACATGTAATCACCCAATATTATAAAACTGAAATTGGAGACCATTTTTAAATCTCAAGCATCTGATTGGCTGAAATGGCAACCAGTCACCATTTCAGCCAATTAGATGCTTGAGGTATGAGACTTGTTTCCTGATTTAGTTTTATGATCTTCAGCCAATGTGTGTTTTCAGGTGGGAAGTTTATTGGTGAAGTGAAACCAGATTATGAGTTCAATGTGTGGACAAAGCCGGATTGTGCAGGAACCGAGTTTGAAAATGGAAATAGGTAAGTTACATTGTCTAGTTATAAGTTAAAATCTTGACAGCCCCATCATAAACAATATGAATGGTGATTTCCAAAATGTATATATCTTTCTTTGTGAAGGTTAAGGAAACTCTATAAATGTAAAGATAACATATGTAATATCTCATACTTGTTGAGATCAGATAATTCAGTTTCTCATTTATAGTTTTGAAATTCAATTGACATCAGATGTAAAAGAAGTAAAACAAACTCTCCTTTGATGGCTGCTTGTAGTCACGAGTAGTTGAAGCAAGTTGAGAACTTATGCCATATAATTTTGTGTGGAATGATATGTAAAAACAAAAGAACAATGACATCCCAGCTAGTGTTTGAACTTAGCGTCTGTTTCTGAATACTGTAGTTTCATTGGTTTTATAGCAATGATGGTGTTTTTTTAACCTTTATATCCATACATACCAGGTACACATTTTATAACATGTGCGACCATTGAAGATCAGCTGGTACATTCATGCCGTCTGATCAGGATCTGCACTATTTGCTTTTTGGTTGGAAATAACCAAATGAATCAAAAAGCAAACAGTGAAGATTCTGATCTAAAGACACAGATGTGCCAGCTGATCTGGATCTACACTGTTAGCTCATGCCATAAAGGTGTACATCTGGAGGAAAGAAATAATAAATATGATAACCAGAAGACATTCATTTAGGTCCTGGTTTTACTTTGGTGTGCGAGGATGGAATCCAGGTCGCTTAATAAAGATCAACATTGTGAACATGAATCGTCAGGGTAAGCTGTACAGCCAGGGTCATTCTCCGCTCGTGAAAACCGTTCCAGGTCGCCAGAAGTGGGAGCGCATCAGGGACAGGCCAACTTTTGAGGTACTAATAATATAGGTGCTCATCATTTTAAATAACATTCTCACAAACTTTAGTGCATTTCAGAATGGTTAAATCATAAATACTAGATATTATAGATATGTTTTGTGAAATTCACTTACCAGTATTACGTCATATAATTTGATGCCATACTACATTAAAGACATAAATTAGCTCCCTTTAAGTCACATACATGCTGGTACTGCTTGAACATTGCCAACAAATTTCTTTAAGGCTGAAGAAATTTTTATTCTTTATTGTCATTTATTCTTAATTACCAAAACCATAAGTTGATTATTTTCATTTGATTATAAGAAATATTTATCAGATAAAATCAAATAATTATGAACTACCTGCACTTAATAATTCATTTCCTTATTACCTGTTTACATCATGAATACAGGTTATAATCCATGTTCAGCCAGTGTAGATTTAGTCAGCCTGCTCTTTTGTGCAATTTGATCAGGATCTACACTGTTTGCTTTTAAAGTTGTTCTATTATTTCTGACCAAGAAAGCAAAGAAGAATGTAGATCCTCATAAGACTGTACAGATGTGCAGGCTGATCTGGATCTTTATTGTTGCAGATTGGATATAAGCTGATATTAGCTTTATCAATGGAGTGAAGGGATAACAATAGAAACTAATTAAGATTTTTGAAAAAAAAAAACAAACAAAGGGCTTTCAGGGGATTTTGGGAAAAACTGCCCAAATTGTGAATTTTTATGCGGTAAACACCGTTGTTTACACCGGTTACATACATAAATTCAAGGAATCTAGTTCTCACAGACCACTGATCACAAGTAAACTAACAATTTTCGGATTTTGATAAATCTCTTGATTATGTGGTTTCTTGTATATTTGCTATTATTTTATAGGCAGAAGGTATTTCTGTTTAAATAGGAATATTTTTTTTGAAATTGGGATTTTTTTTTCTTGAAATTAGGAAAAATGGTCCCTGTTTGGCATTGGGAATGGGGCCCAATGTTGGCTGTGTGGGACTGAAAAAGCCTTACAACAATAATTCCATAATTAAAGCATCATACATTTGTATTGGTATGTTCCATAGATATTAACATAAGAGTTCTATAACATTCCCAGTACAGATGTAATTTGTTAACACCTTACATGGTGTTTATGTGCTTCTTAAAACATATTTCTTTTATACATTTTTCTTGCACAGAATAAAAATTGTAATTTCTTTGTTTTCTAGACAGTGGATGGCCAGTTTATCCTGAGCTTCACATACAGGTTCCCTGAGTTCCGCGGGGCTACTACATACTTTGCTTTCTGTTACCCTTGGTCATACACAGAGAGTCAAGACTGCCTCCAAGAGCTGGATAAACGCTTCCATCACTGTAAAAACCTCACACATGAAAGGTACATATCACTTCTGGTACTCCTGGTGTAGTCCAGCAACCAAATTTTAAATTATTTATGCCTCTCACAATTTTCACTTCATCTATAAGCATGAAATCATGCTCTCACTAGCATCCTTACCTCTAATGCACATTCTGACATTCTGTTTTGCAGCCCAACTATATTCAAACTCATTTTACACTACTTTCAAATCACCCAATAATTTTAAACATCTCAAGACATTTGTGGTCTTGTTTTGATTAAAAATTAAATTTGATGGATTTTTGTTTGGATTAATAGAGTGCTATGTATGGATGTGTGCTGTGTGTGGCTGTGTAAGGAGGCTGTGTTTCCTTAATGTGGCTATTCCTGGGATGCCTTTTTCACTTTTTGTGTTACCCTTTCAAAGAAAGAGAGAGAGAGAAAGAGAGGTCCGTTGGTCTGTCGGTCTGTCACGAAAAAGGAACGTTGGCTATAACTTTGCCATTTGTTTATATTTCTGAATCAAACTTTTAACTTTTAAATTATATTGCTTATGACAACATGCTCATGGTAATGCCAAGTTCTCTAGGTCCAACATTTGATATGGATATATGGCTTTTTTTGTATTTGGATTTTGACATGAAAACTTAACATTGGCCATTACTTCGTCATTACTTAATATTTCTTCATCAAACAGTCAAATTGCATTGCTCATGACAACACACTCATGATGATGCCAAGATCTTTAGGTCAAGAAAGATTTATGTCCCTTTTTGTTCTTGCTTTTTTATTCTGAAATAGTACCAGAGGGCAACACAAGTGTTAAACTGAGCACCCATCTAGTTTTGCATATGTCTGTTTCTGTTTCAGTGCTGCGGACAGTATATACTACCATCGTGAGCTGCTGTGTTACTCCCTAGACAAGCAACGTATTGACCTCATCACAATATCTTCCTGCCATGGTATCATGAACGAAAACGAACCATACTTTGACTCGAATTTGTTTCCTGAAAGAAACACTGAACCAAGATGTAAAAAGTTCAAGGGAAAAAGGGTAATGATAATAGGATAAGTTTGTTTGTGAATATAACATAAAATGCAATAAAATTGTCTACATGGTTCAGATCCATGTGCAGACTGTAGCCATGTAGGTACAGGCTGCTTTTTCCAACTCTGCTATGTTTTGGTAAATAATAGTGCAGACAACAAAATAATAAAAACAATTCAAATTAGTGATTTGAAATAGCATACAATAATTACCTTGCTTATATTTTGCGGGTGAAGTTCACATCAGTTGAGGGATGTCAAAGAGTGCATTCATGAGATTTGAAGCCCACAACATGCTTTTATTAGGTAGAACAAATTCATGCTTGTAAGAGATAATGTTTATGTTTTCAACTCAACAATACACAAGAGATAGTTGATATTCTTGACAGGGAACAAAACATTAAAAGCTTCAAAACTTTCTATGTTAATCTTTTAGTGATTGAATGGCACTTTTCATAATGGTTACAAAAGACTTAAGTTGCATTTTTGTTGCTGAAGTAAAGCAATATGTCTCACAGTTCTAAGTCATCAAGAGGTGTGTTTTTGTTATTGTGTCATTGATTTTTTACCTTTCAGACACATTTAGCATATACATGTATTTTGATACATGTACATTATCATGTAATAAAAAATACATCCCATCTACACACATTAAAGGTTTCCAGATACATGTAGTCGGTCCTGAAATTTGTGTTTTTATGACCCCAACAAGAACTCATTTGAAGGAGTAAAAAGTGTATCAGCGCTGGGAAACTTGATAAATGTCAAGAACCGACAATAAACTCCTGAACATTAAAAAAAACGTTGTGCTTTCTGTGAACAAATAACATATGGAATTATTTGATGTTTGTTGTTAACATGTCTCACCAGTAGATCATTATTCAAATACTTACTGATAATAACTTACATGATTATGCATTTCCATTACTGTCCGTGAACAGGCTCAATGAAACCGAGCTTGCAATATTTTTATACTTGTTGTGTTCAGTGCCTTTCAAAGTTCTCTTTACAAAAATTTAATGATGATTTCTTATGAAATTACAAAAAGAGATAAAAAGATAAAAACACATACAGGAAGGTAATTAATTTAGATCTTTTTGATCTTGGAGAATAGTTAAATGTCACAGATAGTGTATGATTTGATATTTCTAGCCATGTTGGCACTTTCAAGTAAATCATATCAAAGATTTGACAGAAATAAATCCCGCTAAGATATGAGTATAATACCTTTGGACATCTGGAATTATTACCGTACTTTTCTTTGTGGATTACTTGTGTATCTAGATTAAAGGGAATGGTTATTTACTTCATAATTACATTGCTTTTACTGAAATGTTTCCAACCTTTGATTTTTATCATTTAATCATTATATTTCTTTGAAATAGAAAATTCTAGTCGTGTGAAGCTTAAAATGACATTTTCACTGTTGATGATTTAGCATTAACCAATTGTGATACATGTATCCTTGTTCAGCGGGGATTTGAATCTTCCTTTGCAAGACATACTAGAGTAAGAAAAGTAACATTAATTATGCGAATTAAGTCAAGTAAGGCCTGTAATAGATATTTCATATTATGAGTTATGGTGAGGGTAAAGGTTTTTTCATTTTACTTCTACTTACCGGTAGGTTAGACAAGTTTTGTTTATCTCACCAATAGGTTAGACTAAAACTTGGACTGGTTTAAGTTTTGTTTATCTCACCAGTAGGTTAGACTAAAACTTGGACTGGTTTAAGTTTTGTTTATCTCACCAGTAGGTTAGACTAAAACTTGGACTGGTTTAAGTTTTGTTTATCTCACCAGTAGGTTAGACTAAAATTTGAACTTGTTTAAGTTTTGTTTATCTCATTTCAGGTATATTTGTTGAGCAGTCGGGTACATCCTGGGGAGACGCCAGCTAGTGCTGTATTTAATGGCTTCCTTGAATTTATCCTCCGAGAAAATGACCCGCGTGCCAAGGCTTTACGTAAAAACTTTGTTTTCAAAATGATTCCCATGCTGAACCCTGATGGTGTGTCACGGGGCCACTACCGCACAGATCAGCGTGGCGTAAACCTGAATAGACTTTACCTTGACCCAAGTGTTGACTTTCATCCATCCATTTATGCCTCTAAGAGTTGTTTAGTGTTTCACCATGTAATGAACAGAGTGGTTAAAGATGAAGATGATATAGATATAAACATCAATTTCCCAGGAGGCTTTGTGCTCTCTAGTCATAACAGTAACAACATCGGTAAAGTGAAACATAGAAACGTGAATATGAATGCTAGTACTCACTCAGACAAAAGTCATGCAAGTACACACAGTTCACATAGCTTGACAGGCAGTGAATCAACTGTGAGATCTTACATGGAAGCATTGAAACATGATAGTGGTGCTCATAGTTATGATTCTAAATCAATGAACAAAACCCCAAGGGGAACCCCTAGATATTCTGATGATTCTAAATCAATGAACAAAACCCCAAAGGCTACCCCTAGATATACTGATGTGCCAACTCCAGGTTCAAATCATATGTCCAATGGAGATTTAGATATTTATGAATTAGAACAATCAAAGAATACAGCAGTATTTCAATCGCACACTCCAAAACCACAGCGAGGCTCAGGAACACCACGACACAGTATTACTATGTCAGAAACTCCAAAGCAGTATTCAGCTCCTAAAGTTGAACGATTAAACCTTGGAGATTTAGTTGAGTCAGATAGTGACACTGCTCTAAAGAGGGACAAGTCATATGTTGGAGAATCTATCAGGATCTCATCCTCCAGGTCGAGTTTCTCAAGCAGTCACCAGACTGAGAAAGAGCGAGTGGACAGTGAGCTACGACTACGTCTCTCTCAGATGACAATGTCAGATGACCTACGTGGCAGGTTATCAAAAGGCTTCAGTATTATGAGTCAGAATATCATTGATTCTGATGATGATGACGATGATATCAACACGGAGAATCTCGGCAACGAAGGCTCTGAAGACGAGAGTGACAGTACGCCATCTGTGATAACTAACACTAATGCTCCACACTTGTGTCACCCGAAATTGAAGGATATACCTCACATTGATAGTGGTATAGCATTCTATGTAGATCTTCATGGGCATGCTTCTAAAAGAGGTTGCTTTATTTATGGCAACTACATAGAGAGTGAAGATATTCAAGTGAGTTATTTGTACTGTGATTTCATTTATATGTAATGCTGTAATATGGAATACCGTATAATGGGTTATTTTCGCGATCAAAAATTTGCGCGATTTTATCGTAATTTTAATTTTCGCGTTGTAATTTTAGCGAAAAGTGCGCTAACAGAAATTAACGCGAATGTTGTTGGGAATTTTTGGCGTTTTTAAATTTAGCGAATTCACGTCGGTCGCGAAAATAGCGAAAATATTATGCTCGTGAAAAAAAACATTATACGGTATTAGATTACCACTGGTTGTCTTCTACTATAACTGTGTGTACTCCAATAATTTGGAATGTTGGCCTGTATAACCTTTATCATGTAATATATCAGTCACTTGATCCCATGTGTCAGTGGAAATATTTAAATTGTAAACAAGCTTTTGAAAACTTTTGTTCTGCTTCAGGGTCATATGACACAATCTACTATAGGACTATAAGAAACATTTTACTTTTGAAATTTGTGAAACACTTTACCATGGTCAGATTACACTTTATCAGGAAAAAAAACAATGTTTCTCTTGTGCCCAAGATCTTTAAACTAAATCAGTCTCAAATCTTGAGCATCTGATTGGCTGAAATGGCAACTGGTAGCCTTTTTAGCCAAACAGATGGTTGAGATTTGAGACTGGTCTCCAATCTTAGCTTTATTATCTTGGGCCCATCTCTACCTCTTAACTCATTGGAAACGACTATTAACATGGATGTCCGGTGCAGATACAGATTTATGCAGTTTGATCAGGATTTACACTGTTCACTTCATGGTTAGAAAGAACATAATGTGAACAGAGTAGATCTTGTTCAGAATTATAGATATGCACACTGTGCCCAAGGTTATAAAGCTGAGCATGGAAACCAGTCTCAAATCTCAAGCATCTGATTGGCTGAAATGGCGACTGGTCGCCATTTCAGCCAATCAGATGCTTGAGATTTGAGACTGGTTTCCATGCTCAGTTTTATAACCTTCAGACCTGATATTGGATCTCCATTTGTTGCAGATGGGATATAAGTTATATCCATGTAGTGAAGATGTCATTAAGAGAGGTTATTTTTGATGGATTGACAGTTTATACATACATTGTATTTTCTGCAGTTTCATCAATTTGGTTAAAAAATGATCACAACACATTTTTAAAAGTTTAGTATATTGAACCCCTTGGTATTGAAGAGAAGTTGTTCTTTAGATGACCATTTCTTTACACTTCTGAGCTTCTCTACCACACAAATATTTAACATGGGAGAATTTAGTTATTGTTACATTGCTTGGTTGGAGAATATTAATCTGTAACCAATCATAAAACTAAATCTGGAGACCAGCCTCAAATAAAAAATATCTGATTGGCTAAAATGGCAACCAGACTAGGTGTCATTCCAGCCAATCAGCTGCTTGAGATTTGAGACTGGTCTCCAATCTTAGTTTTAATATTTTTGGGCCCTGAATTGATGAAGACAGTGAGATTTTCTGCCTTGGTTTATATACACTTTATCAAGTAAGATATTTGTCGCTTATCAAACATTGTATTGATTTTAACCATTCATTTTGTTGAGCTGGCCCGAGATAATAAAAACTGAGATTGGAGATGCCATTTCAGCCAATCTGATGCTTGAGAATTCAGTCTGGTCTCCAGTTTTAGGTTGATCTTGCGCCCAGAGGTGACTGATTTTTAAAACTTAAAAAATCATACTTGTAGATGTTTTATCACATAATAGAGCAAGCTATTATGAGAAAATTCAGCAGTTCTTAACACAAGCTTTTCTGTGGTTTTTGATAATGCATACTCATAATGTAGATGATGTTGTAAAATATTCTGCATTGTCCTTTCATTTAAAACTGGTATAACCTTTAAATGTAAGAGAATTGCATAGTTTTGTAATACAGTATCATGCCCAAATTTGCCAGCTGTTCTAGTAAAATGTAAATTTTTCTGGCGCTGAGAGTATAACTGACTGGAATGTCTGTTTTAACAGTATTAATCTGATTACAGTGATGACATCTCTGTCTCTGTATTGTTATAGGTGGAGAACATGCTATTTCCCAAGCTGATTTCAATGAACACAGCCCACTTTGACTTCACTGGTTGTAACTTTACGGAGAAAAACATGTACACAAAGGACAAGAGGGATGGCATGTCGAAGGAGGGCAGCGGGAGAGTGGCTGTATACAAAGCTCTCGGCATTACACATAGGTTATTGCTGTTTACTTGCTCTCTTTTCATTTTACCTAACCTATAATTAATATATTTATAATAGTAAGATATCAAACCAGAATAATAACTAACCAAATATTTATAGAAATAAATCACTTTCTTGCTCTAGCTGTTTGATGTTTTATATTTTAAAGTAAATACTGTTAATCAGTGTGGAACAGAATTTTGGCAACAGCTTATGTCAGCATGTGAGAATTAGTCTTGAACAATTTTAAGTTAATGTTTATATTGCTAAACTAGTAACAAAACAATTGTTAGTTGTATGAAATTAATGTTACATTGTTACCTTAGTTGTTCCATTAAGCGTAAGGAGTTTTTTCTGCATATGCCTTAATGTGACAAACACATAAGGCCATTTTACAAGAACATGCTTCACAAGTTAAGCTTAAAGCTTGCCGTTACTTACTGTAACATAAAATGTTGAAGGTCCTAACACCAGACCAGCTCCTAAAACAATCATCTGTTTAAATTCATTGCTCTCATTTGACTGTCCACAGTTTTGATAAATTAGTGCCATTTAAACCACTTTGGCAACAATCCTTTGTTACATGTGTATTTATGTGCAACCATCAACCAATGAGCAGGGTTGTGTTACAACTGGCATGATATCAGTTTGCATGACTGCATTTAGTGTTTATATCACTTGTCTTTTTCAGTTACACATTAGAGTGTAATTATAACACAGGCCGCATGGTGAATCCCGTCCCCCAAGCTTACGGTGATGATGGAAGAGCCACACCCCCTCCACTGGCTGGCTTTCCACCAAAATATACACAGGCTCACTTCGAAGAGGTAAAATCAATTCAAGAACAAATAGACTTTGTTGAATAAGATAATAAAGCAGAAGTTTTTAGAGTTTTATGAGGAAATAACTTTGAAGTAATTAAGAAAATCATATTTTTTACATTGTAGTCATTGGCTAGTTTGACTGCATTAAGTTGGAAAATGTACTTTATCCTGCTCTAATCCATTGGTAAAATTTACATGCCATGTAAACTTGAAGTTTGTTGAGTCAGTACAGGTGTATTAGCCTTATTCTGGTTTGAAAGAAAGATTCACTTACTTTTTATTTCACTTCAATAATCTTTTCCAAAAACTTTTTGTTAATTAAAGGTCACAATAAGTATTTTCATAATAACACACAAAAATGGTTGCTGTCCAAACTTGGATATTTGAGTTTAATAGAAACATAGTTTGATATTTCAAGATCATCATTTATTATAAAAACAGTGCTAAAATGAAAAAGGTTTTTATGTTGCCCTTTCAAAGAAAAGGCGATACATAGGGATTGCTTTGTCCTTTCGTCCGTCCATCTGTCACGAAAACTTAACGTTGGCTGTAACTTTGCCATTTCTCAATATTTCTTCATCAAACATCCAAATTAAATTGCTTATGACTTTTTAGGTCAAGGTCACATTTGATGGAGTTACGCCCCTTTTTTTACTTGGATTTTGACACGAAAACTTAACATTGGCCATTACTTTGCCATTTCTTAATATTTCTTCATAACACTTCCAAATTATATTGCTTATGACATCCCGGTCATAGCAATGCCAAATTCTTTAGGTCAGGATCACATTTGATGAAGTTTTTGTACTTGGATTTTGACACGAAAACTTAACATTTGATAGATCTATAACTTTGCCATTTCTTAATATTTCTTCATCAAACTTTAAATCATGACAGCACCCTCATGATGATATGTCAGTATAGAGTTATGGCCCTTTTTGTACTTGCAGTTTTATTACGACAAAGTACCTGAGGGCGACACAAGTGTTCAACTGAACTCCCATCTAGTTTAATCTTATAAATACACTTATAATAATGACATTATTATCCTGGGTATAACAACATTGACATAACTAAGCATTTTGTCAGCATTGTGTTGGTGTGAAGCAGGATCAAGAATTCATAGAATATGCTTAAATAGAAATACATCCATACGTTGTTAACAGGTTGGTAAGGCATTAGCTATCGCAGCCATAGACATGTATGATGTGAACCCATGGTCAAGACTGACCCTGTCTGAACATAACTGTCTAGCTGGTGTTCGGGATTCCGTGCGCAGGTACCTGCGGGGTATACGAGGTGGTCCTAGGATACCCAGAAACCCAACTAAACCCATGTCTAGAAATAACAGGTACAAGCACCTTAATATCTTAAATATGGAAATTTGTACTTTACTGTTTCGCTACCAAATAAAAAGTTAATTCTAAAAAGACATTTGGAAATCTATAAGGATATTGTGTTCTTAGTTTAGTCAGTTAGTCCTAATGTATTACAGTAGAATCAGCTTATTTGAATAGTCTATTTGTCAGGATCCTCGATTCAATTAACCGGAGTATCATAAAAAACGGAGTTTACAAATTCTCAGTTTTGTCAGTGGTGGGTGGGGTAATGCGCTCAGAAATATATCTGTATCATCATGTTCAATAAAATCCGTTTTGAAGATAACCAATACTAATTAAATGTGCTGTGTATACGTTTGATTCTCTTGACTTTGGTCCGATTCAAAAAATTTTTGTTTTGCCGACAAAGTCAACTCATTTTAACTTTTCCGATTACTATACCACTATCTTTTCTTTGTGAAGAGTTATTATCTCCCTTGGGGCGCCAAATCATTGCGTATATGGTATTATAAAACCCATCCTAAATTAAGATTCGTTTGCATGATCTAATTAACGTTCTAATTATCGAGCAAGTATGGCAAAGTTTATTTGTTATTTGCATACATTTCTCGAAAAAGAACAGATATTTTTCTGTTTCTTTCGTTTTAAGATTTATTTTTATTCGGGAATTTACGGGTTTCCTGAAAACATGATCATCTTATGAACGTAAACAAATGAAAATTCTTAATGCGGGGAAACCCAGTTTGTGACGTCATTGCTATAAATGTATACTGTAAACACAATTATGCGTGCCAGTGAACGGAAGTCATTATGTAACACAGGTGATCAACAATGACAGATTTATCGAGTTTACCGATAATGTACATTGCCTTGGGGCAGAAACATGTGAATTTCAAGTAGGATTAGCGTCGTAAGGTGTTGTAAGGTGGGGAAGTGCTTTCCCTGATTACCATTTCGTAACCTTAATAAACATAAAACACAAGATCAAAATTCAATTTCAACATTTAATTTGGAAAATCGCTAGGTTAGCACTTGGGTATACCAAATGAACTCTATTAATTATAACATTTGCAATGAAATCATAGATTTCTCCATACATACATTTCTCTACATATCATTGACAACAAATATCGTACAAATTACTTTAACAAATGCATGTTATGACACCGCAAATCATAAATCAGTTCATGAATAACTGAATTCGTTTGCTATTGGCTGAACAGATTTTATACATATAAAAAATCAGTGTGTACACTTTGGTAACCCAAAGCTGAATGACAACCCTGTGATATACAGGACGAATCTCTCGTGCGAATACTGCCATCTAGCGGTTACTTCATTACAAACAAGGGAAATTAATTTTCTTTTTATTCGTACCTCAAACTAAGAAAATTATATATCTTAATAAACGAAATGTACGCAGTGACCTATTCAAATAAAGATATTATTTATCATAGAAATAGATAGAAATGGTTTTGTGTTTTAATATTCTACTATATTAAGCGAAATATTCAAATAGCTGCCATTCAATTAAGTGGAATGTACTGTATTAACACTGACTGTTGTGAGTTAAGAACTAACTGTGGACTGTATGTCAGTTCTCATATACTTTTCCTGATTTGTAGATAGCTAATGCTGTTCATTCATTCTATCTATGCATATTTCTAGCATGAATCATGATGACAGGTACTCTATATCAATATTGTTACTTTATTTTGTGTATTTTTTTTGAGTTCAGAGAAAAGCCAGACTTCAGGAATGCCAGAATTAATCCTTTACTCTATGGGAATGAACTTGAACTTCATGTGCCACAAGTTTAGATCCAGATCAGCCTGCACTTTTGTGCAGTATGATCTTGATCTGCACTACATGTATTTGCATCTTGGTAAGAAATAACCTTGGTTGAAGGTTATAAAGCTGAGATTGGCAGAACTAACCTTTGCCCAAGATCATTAAAACTAAGTTTTGAGATCAGTCTCTAATCTCAAGCATCTAATTGGCTGAAATGGTGACCAGTCGCCATTTAAGCCAATCAGATACTTGAGATTTGAGACTGGTTTCCATGCTCAGTTTTATAACCTTAGGCACTGATGAATCTGAGTGACAAGTGTAGATACAAGTGTTCATGATGCACAGATACCTAGGCAAATTTAGATCCACAATCATTGCACATGGAATATAATCTGTACAGTATCCAAAGACTTAAAGGTCAATGGCACAATTTTCAGAATTTAGCGAATGGAAGCCATGGTCTGTGTTATTAATCATACTGTACTTGGCACCTGGCTCATTTCATTCAATGTATGGCATATTGGATCTGAAAACTTCCAGGTAACAATGCCTTGATTAGCTATCGGCAGTTACATACCTCAACATTTTCAGTATTCAGGATCTAGAAATGACAAGTTTTTTCTGATTCTAGTTTATGATTGAACATTCCTATAGCATAATCTTTTATTTGCTAGTGTGAGTAGCGGTTTAAACAACCAGAGCAATGTTCGAGGCTTCCGTTTTGGAAACAGTAACGACAACTCCGGTCCAGTCAGACAGTCATTCTCCCGGCACAACTCAACAGAATCAACAACATCTGTAGCTTCTAGTGTAGCATCAAGATACATGCGCAAGGATCCACCAACTCAGGCTAAACGAGAACTGGGTCCAGTTCGGGAAAGTATGTCATTATGCAATTTAAGCTTTATTATTTGCTTGGACATTTTCCTAAGTTAGATTTGGGAAGCCAATAATTTATGTCATAAGTACATGTGGCAAAATCTGTTAGATGTAATTTAAAATTAGTACCAGGGCCTTGATGATTATTGCTGAAATGATAAGTTGAACTTTGATATATGTTAAACAAGCTGGTTTGTATGTCAGTTTCATACAGGCTGGTGTCATCCATTTCTTATTTGTCTAAGTTAAGATAAACCATGGAGTAATACAAGGAATACATTTTTAAATGTCAGAAATGTGTATCTTTTAGTTTGCTAGCTTGATGGATGTCAGTTTGAAACAGAATTTCTTTATTCATTTCATACTATATAAAAATTTGCAATGAAAAATTATAACATAAGAAAAAATTTTAATGCATGATATTTATATCTAATAATGAAAACAGTTGTTTGAGTCCATTTAAGCATAACTGATATTGACTTTGGCAGATGTTTATGATAGACTGAGGTTAGTTTAATTATGAAGCACAAATCTAATTTTAATGATCGTTTTAGCAACAAGAACAAATATGGCCCAGTCTAGAAGACGCATAAGTGGTAGTAGCAATCAGCCTGTAAGCCGGTCAGCACCACAGACTTCTACAGCCAGCGGTTCCCAGCCTGTGAGCCTTACCATGACAACAGCTGCCATAGACACCAAGGAAAGTAGACAGTTCTCTGCTGGCAGCAACCTCTCACAGATTTCACAGATTTCCAAGATGGCAGAGGATGAAAAAGTAGAACAGCTGAAAAACATCTCTGCTCTGGTAGGAGTTATCTCCCTTAACTTGCTTTGCATAACCCTCTACTCCATGGGATATGGCTAGTATCACATGGGCAAACAGTGTAGATCCAGATCAGCAGGTGCATTCAAGCAATCTGATCAGGATCTGCACAGATGTGATGACTGATCTTGATCTACACTAGTTGCACAAATGTTATATGGAGTAAAGGGTTAACACACATTAAAGAATATTAACATAGGCAATATAATCTTTAATTGCCCATTTGAGAATAATCAATCTTGAAAAGCACTACAGGTATAACATATTCTGCTTTATTAGCTGTTGGCTTTCCTGTTTGTCAGATAATTGGATATACTTTCTGGCACAAACTTCAAACAAAGGTTGACTGAAATCTTCTTTTGAGATAGAACTGCCAGCATGAATTATATGACCTCTGTCTCTGTCACTGACCAAGAGATTCTCTCCCTCTGTTTGGGGCTAAGGCTTTCATTTGCTTTTCCAATGTTTTTTTTTCCATTCTATAACTCCAGTAGTTGTAATGATTATTTTATCTTCATAACTGTGACTATGTGTGGGAAAGTTTCATTACAGGCCTCAGACTTGACATTTGGTCCATGTTTCAAAATACCAGATATATAGGTAACAGATAAAAGAAACAACTTTCAACTACATTCAGGTTCAATGACATCAGCTACATTCAGGTTCAATGACATCATAGCTAAATGTGTTGTTTGATTTTACAGATGACTCTGGCCAGAAAAGGTTCAGGTCCCAGCAGTCGTATACCCCTGCCTACAGGAAGGTACTTTTTAAACCTGTCCCCATCTGACATCCCCCAACCTAGGACTCCTGCTGGCCAGAACAATCTGAGACCTCCGAAGTCTGGTGGTGTGCGCAGACCCAACCTGGACAGATCCTTACCTTTAGAGTCCCCATCAAGCCACCGAGTGCTGACCCCAGTTGGATCAGCTAGCAGAGATGTCCTAGTATCCTCTAGCCGAGAAATCTTGGATATCCCGAAGGCTACTGCTACGTCTCTGACACCCTCTCAGCCCAAGGCCACTGTGATAGAGGCCAATATGAATGTCAACAGCAGTGACGTGTAAGTCAATAATAACTTTTTTCTTGCTTTCTCGGGGATGGTTAAGTCACATAATGTTTTTTCTTGTTTTTAATTTCTTTGAAAACATAGATATTGAGAAGAAAATTTGTTTAAAACCTGCAGACAGTGGAGTTATGTGAAGTATAGGGGTACTATTGTGTGTTCTTTAGCTCTCTTTACTTGGCTTTCTGTCAACATCACAAATAGCAGTTTACTAGTGAAATACTGGAGTATCAATGTCATAAACATCTATACTCAAGGGATAAAATAAAAACGGAGGTAGACATTATTTGCAATATTTTGTTAATATGTTGAAAATCAATGCAAATCTTTCTAGGAACTCATTAGTATAACTGAATGGAAAGTTGCCTAATGCGATTGCGTAACAATTTATCCCTGGGAAAGCACGAAATGGAAAAAAACTCGAATAATTTATAGTTTACCCTGTGTTTCTTTATTCCTCAAGTATATTTCTATAAATAGATTAGTCATCAACAGACTACAGGACATAACTTGTCATAATTAGTGACGGCATAAGTCGATGTTTGGCGGAAATATTACAGTTCTAAAACCTTAAGTTGAAGTTGAAACAATAGATATCAAAATACTAGTTTGCATTTCTACACTAACAACATAACTTCATGAGTTGAAATTGTCATGCTTGAGTATATGAGGAATTTTTACTTCAGTCTTGGAAAATGCAGTACTGTTAGCTTTTCATGCCTATTGAATATATAGGTAACATGGTTTGCCCCTGTTTGAGTAAACACTGCAATTAAGTTGTGTTAGGATGAAGAACTTTGATTTCTTATAAGTATTGATATTAAACACATATATTATGTTTCTATTAACTACTTTTTGAATATATTTGGGAAATCAAAAACCTTTATACTCTATTAGTATTCTGTTAGAATTTGCTAAGTCAATGTGGTTGTATTAGTTTAAAGCGGCATTACTTCAAGTTAACCCATTCTTGTATGAAATATGACATGTATTTGGAACTATAGGCACAAATTTGCAGCATTAGTTCGGGCTAATAAAATTTTAATTAACTAAAATAAATTTGGTCCGCGCGACTAAAAGTGAAAGTAGGATTTCCGAAACGTCATAGAAATCAAGATCGCGCATGAAGTGGTCTCTTCGTCAAAAATCGGTGCTAAATATACCTCGATTATATTTAGCTTCTTAAAAGTTTGTTAATGATAATTTAACAATATCATTGAAAATCCCGTCTATAAGAAAGAATTCGATCGAACCTTTTGTGTTCTGTTAGAGAGTTTATTTAATGGAGTCTATTTGGACAAATATGATTTTTCAATAGTATATTCTTACTTAAGTTTAGGGCTGGGACTTTAAGAGTTGTATCAGTCTAAACAAAGAGGCAGTGGCTAAAGCTGTTTTCTATGTTTGTTTATATTTGAACTTGCAGTGGACAAATACGAAACCAAATAGTGATTATATAAAAAGTATTACCTACTATTGACAATTACATGTGTCTTGTATCCAGAGAATCTCAAAAGAGACGCCGAAGATACACATTACTGAAGAAACGTAATCTGACCAATCAGAGCCCAGGGTCTGGCAAGAACGGCACCAGTGGTGGAAATATCCGCTCTGTTGTCAGGCCAGCACAAGACTCGGGAAGTGAAGCAGATAAAAGTGGAAAATCAAAACGGCGGAGGAGGAAATCATCAAAGAAGAGTCTGAGTAATACAGTAGTATCACCGTCAGATGACGATACAGGAAATGGTATGACTCTGCTGTATCTTATGGTCTGCACACTCACTGGTGTTTTAGTTGCAAGTTTTGTGATGAGGATACTGTGTAGAATTTTTTTTACCGGTAGTTATTAATGTTCTTGCAAAACCCGCATGATGTAAAAAGTAACAGCATGATTGGAATAACAACGTTGTCTGTACTGCTGGCTGTTTATTATTCCATTACAAGGCCAGATGGATTTAATTGTCAAATTTTTCTTAGTACTAATTACAGTTGTAGTTGACTATTACTTCTTTAGATATTTTAATATTTGCATATTTTAAAGCTTTAATTACTGTATAAGTGGTAATGTTCGCGAGGATGTAATGTTCGCGTATTTCGCGATTTGATTAAAATCGCGAAATTATCAGCCAGCGTAAATTAGAGCTTATGTACAAGCAAAATTTTACCCTTACACCGGACTATGATAAAACAAAACATTATGATCATTGAACTTTATTACAAGACTACATAGTATACCTGTACAGATTAAAAGCCATGTAAACGTACAATTAATACCAAATACCAAAAGAACTTATACACAATTGTACTTATTAAATTTGATAAACTAAACGACAATTCCTTTGAAAACTATTAACTATGTAATTTGTATATATGTAGATCGGTAAGGACTGTATCCCGCAGTGGTGAAATGCAGATATGCAAGTAAATCATTGGCCTTCATAAGCCAACGTGCATGTATTGGCTTAATGTTTATTGTTATAAGGTCAATTCTCCTGCACATTATGTTTTAAACACGTCGAAAATGGCAAGCGCAGTTTGATCACACCTGCAACGTAAACAGGTAAAAACTGCGGTCACATTTCACACCGGGTTATCATTAATAATAGAGTAATCTGTTAAAAGGGCAAACAATTCATTGATGGTTGCTAATTGACTGTCGGATAACGATGTTCACAGTTTGTCATTTAACAATCCAAGTTTTGGGAAGACTACTTTCAGTTTCTACCATGGAATTTTTGACAACAAAATAATTTAGAGTGAATATAACGACGTGTAATTTTTACGAATTTCATGAAATCAATTTTTCGCGAACATTTCCGCACGCGAAACGCCGGCAAAACAGAAAACGCGAACTTTTACGCCAGCGAAATTATCCACTTATACAGTATATGGTGCTGGAATAAGTCACATTTACATTAAATTTGAAATCAGGGTTACAATAGAATTGGAACTAATCACTGACTGTTGAATATTATTAGCCATTAGTGTCACATCAAGACCCAGAACCAGTCACCCTGTAAACAATGTCACAATAGACCTGGAACCAGTCACTATCTGATCAGTGTCACACCTGACCTGGAACCAGTCACATTTGCATTTGAATAGCAAACATTGTAACACCCGAACTGGATCTTTAACTCTTAGGACTTACTTTCTTCTTTGTTATAGTGACAGTGTCATAAAAATCTGCCTGAATTGAAGCTAAAATCTCCCCTCATGAAAATTTGCAGATTGGCTGCAAATCCTTGTAAACCATGATTTAAACAAAGTCAAGTTTATTAAAGACATTCATTAAGTTATTGGGCTTTGTATATAGTGAGAGTGAGTTATGATATTTGTAGTCTTTGAACACATTTGAATTTTTGCTAGTGACGGTTCCTGGAGCTCTGTTTAAACCAGTGCCAGGTAAAGTACTTGTAGTTCAAGTCTGTCTGCACAACAAGTCTACATGTAGCTTAGCCATTAACCAGATTTCATGTGCTTCAAGTCAAGTTACTCTGTTGCCAATACAAATCTTAATACAAAATCATGCACACACTTACTCGGACAGAATTACCAATCGCTATGTAGGTGGTAGAATTTAACATTTATTACACATTTATAACCTAATAGCAGTTACTGCAGTAGCCTCACCATTTTCACAATAATGTGTTTTATGTTTAACCTTTTCCTCCATATACGCATGTGCTACAAGTGTAGATCCAGATCAGCCGGCACATCAGTGCCGTCTGATCTGGTCAGAAATTACCTTACGAATCATAAAGCAAACCTAAATATTACCGGTATGACTTCACTATAAAAGACTTTTATAACTAACATAATATTATGTTTGAATACTTACGCTTAACAGTGTGCATTTTTGTGAATTAAAAAAAATGGTGAGATGCCTTATGGGGGAAAATATTCATGAGTATTTGTTTTTATAGATATTTCACAAAACAGACATGCATTAATGTAGTGGGTTAACAATAGATACCAATACAAATTGTCCAATCAATCTCAAGAAAATTTCAATGGCATGGTAGTTCAGTACAGTACAGTACAGTACAGATAAAAAAAAACACATTTAAATACAGAATTAGCCATTATTTTATTTCAATAATTTAATAAATATAGCTTAACTATTTCTTACAACGACACTGCTTAGTGATAATCTGTTGCTTAGCCTGAAATAGAGATATGACAAGTCTTTCCTTATCATAGGACTGGTCCCAAGGTTATAAAACTGAGCATGGAAACTAGTCTCAAATCTCAAGCATCTGATTGGCTGAAATGGCGACTGGTCACCATTTCAGCCAATCAGATGCTTGAGATTTGAGACTGGTTTCCAAACTCAGTTTTATAACCTCCAGCTCTGTTTTAATTTGACTGAACTATCACCGGGGTTCTTGAATGATTCAAAACTTGATAAGCATTACATGCTTTAACAATATCCTTTGAAGTTTAAGTTTTTTAGTCCTTTAATATTTGTAAGCATGGCATATTTGATTGTGTCATACTGCTTTTATAAATCCCAGTGTTATATCACCATATTTCATAGACTGCCATCACACAGAATGCAGCATGTCTGAATTATATCCTCATATACAGGGTAAAGATACTCTTCAAACCAAGGTTTTAGTCTGGTAGCCATCAAACTTTAACATGGTTGTCTCTCATTATGTTGTAAAATCGTGTATTGTGATACAAAAGAAAGGAATTACAGTTGTGGAAAGTATATAGTGGTACAAATCTAGATGCAAAGAGGAAGTGTTAGCATTTGCACAGTTGTCCCAGGTTTGAGCCTCAAACTGGCTACACAACCTATAGTTCATTTGTAACTAGATCTCACTGTACTGTGACACACATCAGCTTTCATGACAGTCACCTAGTTCATGTAATACACCCCCAACATATCTAATATAGACAACATAGCTCTTAACCTTTTCCTTGATATATACGCAATTTTACCCATGTGCTATCAGTGTAGATCCAGATCAGCCGGCACAGATGTGCCAGCTGATCTGGATCTAAACTGTTTGCCCACACAATTAAGGTGTATCTATACAGGAAAGGGTTAAGGCATATTTCCAGTTTTTCTATGTCTTTTATAAATTTGTGAAAGCTCAGAAAAGAGAAGGCTGTACACATGAAAATCATTATAATAAAAATGTTTTCTTGACCTTAAATGAAAATTTCTCTTTTCATGTTTTTTCATCTTTAAAAAATGGAGTAATATTTCAACTGTATGTAATTTTAATAGTCATCTTGTTTGTCCTGTAATGAAATTTCCGGTATTATTTGTCTATAAAATTGTAATTTGTCAGAGAAAATAACAAAATTTATAATTATGCAATATCAGGATAATTTTTCCTTTTTGAATAAGCCCAATACTTTTTTTAGCTCGACTATTCGAAGAATATGTCGAGCTATTGTACTCATTTGGGCGTCGGCGTCCCGCTTTGGTTAAAGTTTGCGTGCAACCTACTAATATCTTAAAAACTACTATAGCTACAGCTTTGAAACTTGGCACACTTGTTTATCATCATGTCCCGAGTGTGTATGCCAAGAACCATAACTCTAACTTTCATTTTGATCAAATTATGGCCCTTTTTCGACTTAGAATTTCAGGTTAAAGTTTGCGTGCAAGCTACTGTACAAACACATAACTTCAATACTACTTATACTACAGCTTTGAAACTTGGCCAACTTGTTCATCATCATGTCCCGAGTGTGTATGCCAAGAACCATAACTCTAACTTTCATTTGATCAAATTATGGCCCTTTTTCGACTTAGAATTTCAGGTTAAAGTTTGCGTGCAAGCTACTGTACAAACACATAACTTCAATACTACTTATACTACAGCTTTGAAACTTGGCACACTTGTTCATCATCATCTCCCGAGTGTGTATGCCAAGAACCATAACTCTAACTTTCATTTTCATCAAATTATGGCCCTTTTTTCTACTTAGAATTTCAGGTTAAAGTTTGCGTGCAAGCTACTGTACAAACACATAACTTCAATACTACTTATACTACAGCTTTGAAACTTGGCACACTTGTTCATCATCATCTCCCAAGTGTGTATGCCAAGAACCATAACTCTAACTTTCATTTTGATCAAATTATGGCCCTTTTTGTGTCGCCTGTGAAAGCAGGTAGACACATAGGGATGCTATTGTCCGGCGGCGGCGTCGTCGTCGTCGTCGTCTGTGCCGTCGTCCGGTGGTCCCCCAACTTTAATCTGAAACTTAATGTTGCCTATAACTTTGAAAGAACTTGACCTATTCACTTCATACTTGGAATATATCATCAGCATGAACAATGCTATCTGTGACGACAAGAATGATAACTCCAGTTTCAATATTTTTTGAGTTATGCCCCTTTCAAATGCAACTTTAATCTGAAACTTAATGTTGCCTATAACTTTGAAAGTACTTGTCCTATTCACTTCATACAAGGAATATATCATTAGCATGAACAATGCCATCTGTGACAACAAGAATGATAACTCCAGTTTCAATATTTTTTGAGTTATTCCCCTTTCAAATGCAACTTTAATCCGAAACTTAATGTTGCCTATAACTTTGAAAGTACTTGTCCTATTCGCTTCATACTTGGAATATATCATCAGCATCAACAATGCCATCTGTGACGACAAGAATGATAACTCCAGTTTCAATATTTTTGAGTTATGCCCCTTTCAAATGCAACTTTAATCTGAAACTTAATGTTGCCTATAACTTTGAAAGTACTTGTCCTATTCACTTTGCACTTGGAATATTTCATCAGCATGAACAATGCCATCTGTGACGACAAGAATGATAACTCCAGTTTCAATATTTTTTAGTTATGCCCCTTTCAAATGCAACTTTAATCTGAAACTTAATGTTGCCTATAACTTTGATTATACTTGTTCTATTCAATTCATACTTGGAATATATCATCAGCATGAACAATGCCATCTACGACAACAAGAATGATAACTCCAGTTTCAATATTTTTTGAGTTATGCCCCTTTCAAATGCAACTTTAACATGAAACTTAATGTTGCCTATAACTTTGAAAGTACTTGTCCTATTCACTTCATACTTGGAATACATTATCAGCATGATCAACAACATTGGTAACAAAAAGAATCATAAGTCCTGTTTGATTATACTTTGAGTTATGCCCCTTCCAAATGCAACTTGAATCTGAAACTTAATGTTGCCTATAACTTTGAAAGAACTTGTCCTATTCACTTAATACTTGGAATATATTATCAGCATGAATGCCATCTGTGACAAGAAGAACGATAACTCCAGTTTCAATATTTTTTGAGTTATGCCCCTTTCTAATGCAACTTTAATCTGAAACTTAATGTTGCCTATAACTTTGAAAGTACTTGTCCTATTCACTTCATACTTGGAATATATCATCAGCATCAACAATGCCATCTGTGACAACAAGAATGATAACTCCAGTTTCAATATTTTTCAAGTTATGCCCCTTTCAAATGCAACTTGAATCTGAAACTTAATGTTGCCTATAACTTTGAAAGTACTTGTCCTATTCACTTCATACTAGGAATATATCATTAGCATGAACAATGCCATCTGTGACAACAAGAATGATAACTCCAGTTTCAATATTTTTTGAGTTATTCCCCTTTCAAATGCAACTTTAATCTGAAACTTAATGTTGCCTATAACTTTGAAAGTACTTGTCCTATTCACTTCATACTTGGAATATATCATCAGCATCAACAATGCCATCTGTGACGACAAGAATGATAACTCCAGTTTCAATATTTTTGAGTTATGCCCCTTTCAAATGCAACTTTAATCTGAAACTTAATGTTGCCTATAACTTTGAAAGTACTTGTCCTATTCACTTTGCACTTGGAATATTTCATCAGCATGAACAATGCCATCTGTGACGACAAGAATGATAACTCCAGTTTCAATATTTTTTAGTTATTCCCCTTTCAAATGCAACTTTAATCTGAAACTTAATGTTGCCTATAACTTTGATTATACTTGTTCTATTCAATTCATACTTGGAATATATCATCAGCATGAACAATGCCATCTATGACAACAAGAATGATAACTCCAGTTTCAATATTTTTTGAGTTATGCCCCTTTCAAATGCAACTTTAACCTGAAACTTAATGTTGCCTTAACTTTGAAAGTACTTGTCCTATTCACTTCATACTTGGAATATATTATCAGCATGAACAACGCCATCTGTGACAACAAGAATGATAACACCAGTTTCAATATTTTGGAGTTATGCCCCTTTCAAATGCAACTTTAACATGAAACTTAATGTTGCCTATAACTTTGAAAGTACTTGTCCTATTCACTTCATACTTGGAATACATTATCAGCATGATCAACAACATTGGTAACAAAAAGAATCATAACTCCTGTTTGATTATACTTTGAGTTATAGCCCTTCCAAATGCAACTTTAACATGAAACTTAATGTTGACTTTAACTTTGAAAATTCACTTGATATTCGAAATAAATCATCTTCATGAAAAGCGTCATTATGAAGAACAAGAATGATAACTCCTGCTGGACTATTTTATGAGTTGTGTCCCTTTAATATACAACTTTAACATGAAACTTAATGTTGCCTATAACTTTTAAAGTACTTGTCCTATTCACTCATCGAATATATCATCTTCATGAACAACAACATGGGTTACAACAAGAATCATAACTCCTGTTTGACTTTTTTTTTTCAAATGCAAATTTCACATGAAACTTAATGTTGCGTATAATTTGAAAGTACTTGCCCTATTCATTGAATACTTGGCTTGTATCATCAACATGAACAGTGCGATCGACAACTACAAAAATTATAACTCCTGTTTGAATATTTTTTGAGTTATGTCCCTTTCAAATGCAACTTTCACATGAAACTTAGTGTTGCCTGTAAAATGGAAAGTACTTGTTCAATTCACTTAATACTTTGAAAAACT